>CAJNDT010005101.1:302270-577270 GCA_905221615.1 Symbiodinium sp. CCMP2592
TCCGCAGACGTCATGCTTTGTGGGCTATTCTGTCCTCACTGGCCAGAGTCAAGCTGTGAATGCTCTCCTCGACCATGCCACGGAGGTCAAGTCACAGTTTGTGAGGGTCAGGCTCACGTCCGAGGAATTCTTGGATCTCCGCCCCATCCTGTCGAAGAGCCAGGAAAACAGGCCAGGTATCATAATTACTATTAAGTCCACGAGTGTCTAGTTTAGTAAAGATGGTGAACAGTAATAGTCGTTTTTTGCTAGCAGCAAACAAGTCTGCTAAGAACAATAACTGGCCATAATAAATATTCTAGACATTGAATTGTCATATATTATTACATATTTTTTAAAGTACTTTTGTCAAACAGAATATTTAGTACAATATAGTCTTATTTATTATGAATAAGCAACACTTATCAGGATTTAACATGCCAACTTTTAAGTTTTACAATAATTATCACAATGTTTACAATATTGTATATATATATATGTCAGTTCGTGGTTTTCAATGAGGTCGTTTACATTCAGTTGCATTCGGTTGTCTTTGTATAACATGATAGGTCAAATTGCACCTTGCAGTCGTGTTGATGTCTGTTTTATTTTGAACATCCTAACATCTTTCTGCCCTCATCCTGGGCAGTAAGCGAGCGCTGGTCATGGAGACCCAGTCAGTGGTCAAACGATCGCTCGCAAAGACGGACCCAGATCTTGCCAAGGAAATCAGTGTCACTGTCAGCACCAAGGATAGGGTCGGAGAGTCAAAGACTCCCCCGGCCACGCTTTTTGCTTCTGTCATGGAAGACACAGCTGTCATTGCGTCTGGTGAAGACCAGTGAGTGTCAGTCAGTGTCATCGTGTCGATTTTAGAGTCACGTGCTGGAATTTTGTTTCAGGTACCAGCAGGGCAGGACCCAGTGTCACATCGTCATTGACATTGTCTAATAGTATGATTCAGTGTCAAACGGGGTCCGCTATTCTTTGCAAAACGCCAGAGTCAATCAGCTTGCCGTCAAAGTCAGCGTCATTCGGCAATTGAAAAGAAACTGTAGGTGTCAGTGCCTGCTTCCGCCATGTGCTTTTGTTTTTAACTGTCTGTCATTGCCTGCCCTTCTCAGGCCCACCTTTTGGAGATCAGTGTCAACTTGAAGCAGGCTTGGACGGGGTTTGCATTGGGTGCGTTATGGTACTGGCCACACAGAATGAGGGTCAAACGCTTCCATTGTGTCAGGCCTACCAGCTGGAAATCAGTGTCAACTTGGAGCAGGCATGGAGGGGTGCGTCTTGGGTGCGTTATTGTACTGGCCACACAGAATGAGTGTCACATGCTTCCATTATGTCAGGCCTATCAGGTGGAAATCAGTGTCAACTTTGAGCAGGGATGGAGGGGTGCGTCTTGGGTGCGTTATTGTACTGGCCACACAGAATGAGTGTCAAATGTTTCCACTATGTCAGGCCTACCAGGTGGAAATCAGTGTCAACTTGGAGCAGGCATGGAGGGGTGCGAACTGGGTGCGTTATTGTACTGGCCACACAGAATGAGTGTCACACGCTTCCATTATGTCAGGCCCACCAGCTGGAAATCAGTGTCAACTTTGAGCAGGCATGGAGGGGTGCGTCTTGGGTGCGTTATTGTACTGGCCACACAGAATGAGTGTCACATGCTTCCATTCTGTCAAGCCTACCAGCCGGAAATCAGTGTCAACTTGGAGCAGGCATTGAGGGGGTGCGAATTGGGTGCGTTATTGTAACTGGCCACACAGAATAGGTGGTCACATTGCTTCCAGTATGTGCCCTACCAGCTGAAATCATTGTCCAACTTGGAGCAGGCATGGAGGGTGCGAATTGGTGCGTTATTGTACTGGCCACACAGAAATGAGTGGATCCCACTGCTTCCATTATGTCAGGCCTACCAGCTGGAAAATCATGTCCACTTGGAGCAGCATGAGGTGCGAATTTGGGTGCGTTTATTGTCACTGCCCCACAGAATGACGTGTCACATGCTTCCTTCTGTCAGGCCTACCAGCTGAATCATTGCAACTTGGAGTCAAGGCATTGGACAGGGTTGCTGAATTTGGGTCGTTTTGTCAACTGGCCACACAGAAGTTGTCCACATGCTTCCATTCTGTCAAGCCTACCAGCCGGAAATCAGTGTCAACTTGGAGCAGGCATGGAGGGGTGCGAATTGGGTGCGTTATTGTACTGGCCACACAGAATGAGTGTCACATGCTTCCATTATGTCAGGCCTACCAGCTGGAAATCAGTGTCAACTTGGAGCAGGCATGGAGGGGTGCGAATTGGGTGCTTTATTGTACTGGCCACACAGAATGAGTGTCACATGCTTCCATTATGTCAGGCCTACCAGCTGGAAATCAGTGTCAACTTTGAGCAGGCATGGAGGGGTGCGTCTTGGGTGCGTTAGTGTACTGGCCACACAGAATGAGTGTCACATGCTTCATTTGTTCAGCCTATCATTGGAAAAATCAGTGTCAACTTGAGCAGGCCTAGGACGGGGATGCGAATTGTGTGGCGTTATTGTACTGTGCCAACAACAGAATGAGTGTCCATGCTTCCATTGATGCAGGCCTACCCGCGGAAATCACAGTGTCACCTTTGAGCAGGCATGGAGGGGTGCGTCTTGGTGCGTTACTGTACTGGCCACACAGAATGAGTGTCACATGCTTCCATTATGTCAGGCCTATCAGCTGGAAATCAGTGTCAACTTGGAGCAGGCATGGAGGGGTGCGAATCGGGTGCGTTATTGTACTGGCCACACAGAATGAGTGTCACATGCTTCCATTATGTCAGGCCTACCAGCTGGAAATCAGTGTCAACTTGGAGCAGGCATGGAGGGGTGCAAATTGGGTGCGTTATTGTACTGGACACACAGAATGAGTGTCACATGCTTCCATTATGTCAGGCCCACCAGCTGGAAATCAGTGTCAACTTTGAGCAGGCATGGAGGGGTGCGTCTTGGGTGCGTTATTGTACTGGCCACACAGAATGAGTGTCACATGCTTCCATTCTGTCAGGCCTACCAGCCGGAAATCAGTGTCAACTTGGAGCAGGCATGGAGGGGTGCGAATTGGGTGCGTTATTGTACTGGCCACACAGACTGAGTGTCACATGCTTCCATTATGTCAGGCCTACCAGCTGGAAATCAGTGTCAACTTGGAGCAGGCATGGAGGGGTGCGAATTGGGTGCGTTATTGTACTGGCCACACAGAATGAGTGTCACATGCTTCCATTCTGTCAAGCCTACCAGCCGGAAATCAGTGTCAACTTGGAGCAGGCATGGAGGGGGGCGAATTGGGTGCGTTATTGTACTGGCCACACAGAATGAGTGTCACATGCTTCCATTATGTCAGGCCTACCAGCTGGAAATCAGTGTCAACTGGGAGCAGGCATGGAGGGGTGCGAATTGGGTGCGTTATTGTACTGGCCACACAGAATGAGTGTCACATGCTTCCATTCTGTCAGGCCTATCAGGTGGAAATCAGTGTCAACTTGAAGCAGGCATGGAGGGGTGCGTCTTGGGTGCGTTATTGTACTGGCCACACAGAATGAGTGTCACATGCTTCCATTCTGTCAGGCCTACCAGCTGGAAATCAGTGTCAACTTGGAGCAGGCATGGAGGGGTGCGAATTGGGTGCGTTATTGTACTGGCCACACAGAATGAGTGTCACATGCTTCCATTATGTCAGGCCTACCAGCTGGAAATCAGTGTCAACTTGGAGCAGGCATGGAGGGGTGCGAATTGGGTGCGTTATTGTACTGGCCACACAGAATGAGTGTCACATGCTTCCATTATGTCAGGCCTACGAGCTGGAAATCAGTGTCAACTTGGAGCAGGCATGGAGGGGTGCGAATTGGGTGCGTTATTGTACTGGCCACACAGAATGACGAGTGTCACATGCTTCCATTATGTCAGGCCTATCAGGTGGAAATCAGTGTCAACTTGGAGCAGGCATGGAGGGGTGCGAATTGGGTGCGTTATTGTACTGGCCACACAGAATGAGTGTCACATGTTTCCATTATGTCAGGCTTACCATTCGCTTTGTCATGGCTGAAGTGTCAGCTGGCTCGCTCAGACCTTGACAGCTCGAGCAGTTTGACAGACCGTTAAGCTGCTCGAGCTGTCAAGGTCTGAATGAGCCGCTCGCCGCTTGGCTGGTGCTATGACTCTGTTTTGGTTGATGATACCTTTAAGTTTGCCAAGTGTCACCATGTCGACGACAGTTCACTAAAGTCAGGTCTTCCTCCTGGGCATCAGTGTCAACTTAGAGAAGGCACGGATGGAGGGGTGCGTGTTCGGTGCGTTAGTGTACTGGCCACACAGAACGAGTGTCAAGTGATTCCGTTATGTCAGGCTTACCGTCTGCTTTGTCATGGAATGAAGTGTCAGCTGGCTCTCTCAGACCTTGACTCCTCGAGCAGTTTGACAGACCGTCAAGCTGCTCGAGCTGTCAAGGTCTGAATGAGCCGCTCGCCGCCTGGCTGGTGCTACTCTGTTTTGGTTGATGATTCCTCTGCCAAGTGTCACCATGTCGACAAGCAGTTACGGTGCAGTGGATGTCGATGAGTGTCAATCCATTAAAGTCAGGTCCTCCTCCTGGACATCAGTGTCAACTTGGAGAAGGCAGGCAGGTTTGCGTATTGGGTGCGTTATTGTCCTGGCCGGTCAATTGCTCCTTAATGTCAGGCTTACCAGCTGGACATCAGTGTCAACTTTGAGCAGGCATGGAGGGTGTGTGTTGGGACCCAATAGGCCCCCTCCATGCGTGCTCAAAGTTGACACACCTACCAGCTGGAGATCAGTGTCAACTGTGACAAGGCAGGCAGGGGTGCGTATTGGGTGCGTTATTGTACTGGCCACACAGAATGAGTGTCAAATGCATCCACTATGGCAGGCCTTCGTCTTGGAGATCAGTGTCAACTTGGAGCAGGCATGGAGGGGTGCGTCTTGGGTGCGTTATTGTACTGGCCACACAGAATGAGTGTCACGTGTTTCTATTATGTCAGGCCTACCAGCTGGAAATCAGTGTCAACTTTGAGCAGGCATGGAGGGGTGCGCATTGGGTGTGTTATTGTACTGGCCACACAGAATGAGTGTCACATGCTTCCATTATGTCAGGCCTACCAGCTGGAAATCAGTGTCAACTTGGAGCAGGCATGGAGGGGTGCGAATTGGGTGCGTTATTGTACTGGCCACACAGAATGACGAGTGTCACATGCTTCCATTATGTCAGGCCTATCAGGTGGAAATCAGTGTCAACTTTGAGCAGGCATGGAGGGGTGCGAATTGGGTGCGTTATTGTACTGGCCACACAGAATGAGTGTCACATGTTTCCATTATGTCAGGCTTACCATTCGCTTTGTCATGGAATGAAGTGTCAGCTGGCTCGCTCAGACCTTGACTCGTCGAGCAGTTGGACAGACCGTCCAGCTGCTCGAGTGGTCAAGGTCTGAATGAGCCGCTCGCCGCTTGGCTGGTGCTATGACTCTGTTTTGGTTGATGATACCTTTAAGTTTGCCAAGTGTCACCATGTCGACGACAGTTCACTAAAGTCAGGTCTTCCTCCTGGGCATCAGTGTCAACTTAGAGAAGGCACGGATGGAGGGGTGCGTGTTCGGTGCGTTAGTGTACTGGCCACACAGAACGAGTGTCAAGTGATTCCGTTATGTCAGGCTTACCGTCTGCTTTGTCATGGAATGAAGTGTCAGCTGGCTCTCTCAGACCTTGACTCCTCGAGCAGTTTGACAGACCGTCCAGCTGCTCGAGTGGTCAAGGTCTGAATGAGCCGCTCGCCGCCTGGCTGGTGCTACTCTGTTTTGGTTGATGATTCCTCTGCCAAGTGTCACCATGTCGACAAGCAGTTACGGTGCAGTGGATGTCGATGAGTGTCAATCCATTAAAGTCAGGTCCTCCTCCTGGACATCAGTGTCAACTTGGAGAAGGCAGGCAGGTTTGCGTATTGGGTGCGTTATTGTACTGGCCGGTCAATTGCTCCTTAATGTCAGGCTTACCAGCTGGACATCAGTGTCAACTTTGAGCAGGCATGGAGGGTGTGTGTTGGGACCCAATAGGCCCCCTCCATGCGTGCGCAAAGTTGACACACCTACCAGCTGGAGATCAGTGTCAACTGTGACAAGGCAGGCAGGGGTGCGTATTGGGTGCGTTATTGTACTGGCCACACAGAATGAGTGTCAAATGCATCCACTATGGCAGGCCTTCGTCTTGGAGATCAGTGTCAACTTGGAGCAGGCATGGAGGGGTGCGTCTTGGGTGCGTTATTGTACTGGCCACACAGAATGAGGGTCACGTGTTTCTATTATGTCAGGCCTACCAGCTGGAAATCAGTGTCAACTTTGAGCAGGCATGGAGGGGTGCGCATTGGGTGTGTTATTGTACTGGCCACACAGAATGAGTGTCAAATGCTTCCATTGTCAGAGTGTCACGCCAGATTTTGGTTTCTGCCTGCTCCTGCAGGCCACCATCGTCTGAGCTGCCAGTGTCAGTGTCGCATTTTTCTTGTTACCACTGTTCACATTCCACATGATCGCGGGAGAAAAAGAGTGAGTGATTGCTGCTTGGTGTTGCATTCACATGGATGCACAAAAACAGCCCGGATCCATAAATAATTTTCAGGGCTGCCAAAGCCCATCCCAGTACAGTTTTTTGCTGTCTAAGTTCAGTATAGGTTTAGTCTGAGGGTCGAGGACGCCGGGCCCTAAGTGCCCCAGCCCGCAATGCCTCCGAGACTCAGGTTTCTCCATGCTTTCCAGCCGGTGGACAGGAGCCGTATGGGGGGTTGAGGAAGCCGAAAACTTCCAAGAGCAGGAATTTTGGGTCAACCATGAAGGAGCTATATGGAGGCTTTACGGGCACCTTGTATGCGGATAGTTCAAGGGGTCTTCGGAAGCCGAATGCCTCCTTGCGCCTGAACGGTGAGCTGTTGTACACGGCTTCAGACCGGCAGCGCAAAGCCGTATGGAAATTAGGGTCCTTTCTAGGCCGTACTATGCCGGACCCTACCTTTTCGGGAGTTACCCGAAGAGTCCGAAACCGTTCGCCGCAGATTTTTGCACCAGGCACACGACGCCGAGAGCGACAATGATCTGATAATTTCAGCAAATGACTCCGAATTTCATGGCACCAGTAGGACCTCAGCGCTGCCCGCGGAAATGGCATCAGCTAAGCACAGCCTGAAGATCTTGTACTGTAGCTCGCTGCCGCGCTACGAACTTTAATCATGTGTCAGATGTACTTCATTCTCAGGATTTGTCAAACAAATTTCGGGGGGTCATTTGACGGGGTCGAAGCACCTAAGAACTCTGCGCCCTGAACATGAAGTCCGAAGAAACAGAAGGACGCCTGGGAATGGCTTGCGCGTGAAGCCAAGCTTATCCGACTGTGCTCGTGGTGATGTAGGGCACTAGACCTTCATATTAATAGAAGCCTGAATAACTACCCTCGTTGTGCCTTTGCGTTTTTCATCACAACTATAGTGTAATTAAAACCCCCCCATATCCCTAGTCAGTCTTACTCTAAGACCGAAAAGCTGGGTTCATGGCGAACTAGCGGCCGCCGTAGATTCATTTCTATGCTGAAAGGGGTTTAGGGCTTTGTTTAGGGTAGGGTAGTATATGTAGAGGCTGAAGTTCACTTCTTGCTATGTCGTGGGGAGGCTTCGTTTGAGGCGCGGAGGTGGTAACTCAGGTATCATTTCTGTGCGCGGCGACGATGTGCAGTCACACACGAGTTTAGGATGCATCAACAAACAAACTAACTTTGCTAAACCTTTTGCATGGCTCCTACTGCCTCGAGCGTGTGTTCCAGGTTTCCGAGGCATAAAGGTCACGAACTCAATCAAGGGCATTGAGGAATTGTCTGGAAGGTTCGGAGTTTGCTGGACCTTACCCTGAACTCGAAACCCCTGACCGCCCAAGGGAGAGGCCCAGAGCCAAGACAGATACCAAGACGGCGATCCAACTCTTGACTTGAGCCCTAGACCCTTTTCTCTTGTGAGCAGTCTAACCCTAAAGTCCTGAAACCCCCGAAACCTAAACCCTAATGTTTTGTAGGCATGGACCTCATGGAGCAGATCTGCCTCACCATTTGGAAGAACAAGGCCCTTGCTTCATGGGTGTGTTGTTGTGTGGAGGGTCGTCGGGCTTTCGAGCTTCAGTTTTTGTACTGGGCCCTACACCCTAAACCCTGAACCCATAAACCTAAACCCCAAGCCCTGAACCTATAGCTTACACCGTATATTAAGCCGAACTCAGAGCCTGAAATCTCTGAAATTCAGATCTTCTGGATGCTCACATTGCTGGTTCGAGAGCTTCGGTCGGAGAAGCTCAAGAGAGAAAGATGCAAGAAGGCTTAGGTTCAGGACTTAAAATTTTGGGTTTAGGGTTTCGGGTTTCGGTTTCAGGTTCTCTTTGACCTTCACATCTTGAGGCAGATGTGGGAACTGAAAATGTGCGGGGCCCTCATTTTTCGGATGCTTTGTAGGGATGATTTCAGTATCTCCGTGGTTTCTGAGCTTGTTCGGTCATGAACTGTCGAGAATCGTCCTCTGTGGCTCCGAACATGCAAAGCAGGTTCTTCTTGAAGCTTGAACGGGCATTGTGGGGGTTGCGAGGTTTGAGTTTTACCTCCATGTACCTTTGGAATGGAAGAATGCTAGTAATAGTAGTTATAATTGTACCCCATTCCTCCATTCCCTTCTAACCAAAGGTAAGATGACCGGGAGCAAAGGCAATGCTAGAAGTTGTCGTCGATGTTTGCTGGCGCCTGAAGCCAGGAGGGACACCTGGGGGTGAGAGCTACCTAATGTGGGACTAGGATGCGCAGTAGTACCCTTATGCCCTTTTTGTAGTCCTAGGTTCCTTATTAAGGTACCCAATACCAAAAAGGGAGCACTTTTTATTCCTAGGTTACTGGGCATCCTAGGGGAGCGCCGGGGCTTAGGGGGTACTGGCCCTTAAAAACGTGGGTCCTATGATTTATTTAGGGTTCTATATCAGGGTCCCCTATATTCTGAAGCTCCCTCATTCTGCACAACAAGATCTTTGCTAGAGTTCCCACCAGGTCACCAACACTCCCTGAACTTTAGAATCCTATACCCCCAGCCCTTGGCCTCTGATCAAAGACCTTATCCCCAGAGAGCCCAGTACCCCTTAACTAAGCAATATACCTAAAGGGATCCAAAGACCCCAAAACCTTAAACTCTAAACCCCCGAACCCCTAAACTCAAACCCTTTAAATCCTAAACCCTAAACCCCTAAACCTTAAACCCTAAACCTTAAACCCTAAACCCTAAACCCTAAATCCTAAACCCTAAACCTTAAACCCTAAACCCTAAACCCTAAATCCTAAACCCTAAACCTTAAACCCTAAACCCTAAACCCTAAACCCTAAATCCCTCAACCATCATCCGAGCCTCAGGGTAGCTTGCAGCAAAGCTTTGTCTTCCTCGAGGAGAAGGAGGCCCCCCACTTAAGGGTTCAGGGTGTTGCAATTTTGAGTTTCGGGTTCAGGATTTAGGGTTTAGGGGGTTTGGGGTTTAGGGTTTAGGGTTTAGGGGGTTTAGGGTTTAGGGTTTAGGGGGGTTTGGGGTGTAGGGTTTAGGGTTTGGTTGGGGTTTTATGTCTTTCGCGGAAGCGGCCAACCTTGTCGCATGTGAGAACTGATTGAGACTCTAAACCCTAAACCCCTAAGCGCCTACTACCTTAAATTCAAGCTTGTTTAGTCTACGATGTTGTTTCGAACATCTCAAGACATCTGAACCAAGACCCCAAGCTGTCCTACACCCAAGACATCTTCTGCTGGGGATGAGCAAGAGAGAAACCAGCATCCGGGATAGCACGAGAATACACGACTGCCTGTTCACCCCGAGCCCTCTGCCCACCAGCCCCAAACTCAAACAGGCTCTCATCCAATGTTGATAGTAGCACCCCACCCAACCCCCCCTCCCCGCAAAAAAACAATCTTCTACTGTGTAGAGCAGTGGTGGTTAAGGCTGCGAGAGCGTGTGGCCGCTAACACGACTTTAAACCTTGCGAAGCTATGCCCGTTTGAGGGGCCTCTAAAAAAGCCTGAATTGTTGGTAATACAGAGCTGTAGGGTTCCTTATTGTAGTTAAAAGTTAAAAGGTTATCTGTAAACCCTCAACAAGGAGCCCCTAAGCTTCGGGGTTTTCTGGGTTCAAGCAAGTTTAAAGTTTTAAGGCTTCAAGCAAGCCCCACTTCAGGGTTTTACGGCTTCCTGCAGAGTCTTACAGTTTCGGGTTTTTAGGTGCAAAGTCTACTACAGGGGCTTCAATAATTACCAATACTATTGTGGGGGTTCCGTATTGTAAGTATACTATAACACACCCCAAAACCCTATTCTACTTATTGAGGCCCCTACTGTACATTACGGGGTTAGCAGGCGGAGCGACATCCCCTCATGCCCGGCGTCGCCGGGCGGGTCTCGCGCGAAGGCTTGAGGCGCGGCTCATTCCCGTGAGCTTCAATAGCAGACTTAGAGTTCAGGTGTGAAGGGTTCTTAGGGTTTTGGGGGGGATAGGGTTTTCGGTTTTGGGGGGTTAGGGTTTAGGGTTTCAGGGTTTAGGGTTTTAGGGTTTAGAGTGAAAGAAGTGTGAATCGCCTTTCAGACCACGCGATCCCCAAATCTGGATCTCAGGGCGACGCTGCGCAGCCTGAATTCTTCACTGGAGGCCACCCAAGGAGGCGCTGATGAGTGCAAGGGTTCAGGGTGTAGGGTTTAGGGGTTCAGGGTTTAGGGGTTCAGGGGTTTAGGGTTTAGGGGCTTAGGGTTTACGGGTTTAGGGGTTTAGGGTTTAGGGGTTTGGGGTTTAGGGTTTGGTTCAGGAGTCATGGGTGTGGGACGTTTCCTGGGCTCTTGGACTTGGTGTTTAGAGTTCAAGTTTGTAACTTCCCAGAGAACCCAATATTCCCTAATTGCGGAATACACTTTAAATCATAATCCCCTCCCCCTAATATTAAAGGGTCGGGGCCCCCCCCCCCCTTCGCCCTAAATAAAAACTCGAAAATGTTTTTATAATTAGGGGGGTGTTGTTATCTCAATTCCTAGAAACACAGGTTCTACAAGTAATTAAATGATGAAAATGATGACGATGAAAATGATGATGACGATTACGGTGATGCGTGTTATGATGAAGATGGCGGTAGTGGTGGTGATGGTAATGATGACGATGATCATGGTCCAGGAGAAGAACATGATGATGATGAAGAACATGATGATGATGTTGTTGTTGATGATAGCAATGCTTCATGGTTGCACAAGTGCAGAAGAGCACATGTGGCAACCTGCAGGTTCAACCTCTGCAACCTGCTGCTTCAACCTCTGCAACCTGCAGGTTCAACCTCTGCAACCTCTGCAACCTGCTGCTTCAACCTCTGCAACCTGCTGCAGCCTCTGCAACCTGCTGGCTCAACCTCTGCAACCTGCTGCTTCAACCTCTGCAACCTGCTGCTTCAACCTCTGCAACCTGCTGGTTCAACCTCTGCAACCTGCTGGTTCAACCTCTGCAACCTGCCCCACGAAAGCCGGATGTGCACCCAGTCCCCTCTAGAGAGTCCCCGGAGAGCCCAAAGCTTCAGGCCACCCCAAAATCTCGATTCCGGGTGGGGAAAGGGCCTCATGACGCCCCTGGGGATTGAGCCCGCGACCTTTGCCAAAAAGGCTTTGAAGCTAACACTACCCATTAGGCCATGGCCAGATAGTTTTTGGCAAGGTTGCGCACCTTCGTAGTAGTTTTGGGAGAGGTCGCAGGCCCAATTCTTGCGGTGTCATTTTGGGCCCTTTCCCCATCCAGAATCGAAATGTTGAAATGACCAAAAGCGCCAAGAGAGCACAACCACACCCGCCCAAAACCGCGCAAACCCACCAAACCTCTGCAACCTGCTGGTTCAACCTCTGCAACCTGCTGCTTCAACCTCTGCAACCTGCTGGTTCAACCTCTGCAACCTGCTGGTTCAACCTCTGCAACCTGCTGCTTCAACCTGTGCAACCTGCTGGTTCAACCTCTGCAACCTGCTGCTTCAACCTCTGCAACCTGCAGGTTCAACCTGCTGGTTCAACCTCTGCAAATTGCTGGTTCAACCTCTGCAACCTGCTGGTTAAACCTCTGCAACTTGCTGTGGATCAACCTCTGCAACCTGCTGGTTCAACCTGTGCAACCTGCTGGTTCAACCTCTGCAACCTGCTGCTTCAACCTCTGCAACCTGCAGCTTCAACCTCTGCAACCTGCAGGTTCAACCTCTGCAACCTGCTGCTTCAACCTCTGCAACCTGCAGGTTCAACCTGTGCAACCTGCTGGTTCAACCTGTGCAACCTGCTGGTTCAACCTCTGCAACCTGCTGCTTCATGCTGCTTCAACCTGTGCAACTTCAACCTCTGCAACCTGCTGCTTCAACCTCTGCAACCTGCAGCTTCAACCTCTGCAACCTGCAGGTTCAACCTCTGCAACCTGCAGGTTCAACCTCTGCAACCTGCAACCTCTGCAACCTGCAGGTTCAACCTGCTGGTTCAACCTCTGCAAATTGCTGGTTCAACCTCTGCAACTCTGCAACTTGCTGTGGTTCAACCTCTGCAACCTGCTGGTTCAACCCTGCAACCTGCAGGTTCAACCTCTGCAACCTGCTGCTTCAACCTCTGCAACCTGCAGGTTCAACCTCTGCAATCTGCAGGTTCAACCTGCGCAACCTGCTGCTTCAACCTCTGCCTCTGCAACCTGCTGGTTCAACCTCTGCAACCTGCTGGTTCAACCTGTGCAACCTGCTGTGGTTCAACCTCTGCAACCTGCTGCTTCAACCTCTGCAACCTGCTGCTTCAACCTCTGCAACCTGCTGGTTCAACCTGTGCAACCTGCTGGTTCAACCTGTGCAACCTGCTGCTTCAACCTCTGCAACCTGCTGCTTCAACCTCTGCAACCTGCTGGTTCAACCTCTGCAACCTGCTGGTTCAACCTCTGCAACCTGCCCCACGAAAGCCGGATGTGCACCCAGTCCGCTCTAGAGAGTCCCCGGAGAGCCCAAAGCTTCAGGCCACCCCAAAATCTCGATTCCGGGTGGGGAAAGGGCCTAAATGACGCCCCCGGGGATTGAGCCCACGAATTTTGCCAAGAAGGCTTTAGAGCCGGACACTTACCCATTAGGCCATTGCCAGATAGTTTTTGGCAAGGTTGCGCACCTCACTAGTAGTTTTGGGAGAGGTCGCAGGCCCAATTCTTGCGGTGTCATTTTGGGCCCTTTCCCCATCCAGAATCGAAATGTTGAAATGACCAAAAGCGCCAAGAGAGCACAACCACACCCGCCCAAAACCGCGCAAGCCCACCAAACCTCTGGAACATGCAGGTTCAACCTTTGCAACCTGCAGGTTCAACCTCTGCAACCTGCTGGCTCAACCTCCTGCTGGTTCAACCTGTGCAACCTGCTGGTTCAACCTGTGCAACCTGCTGCTTCAACCTCTGCAACCTGCAGCTTCAACCTCTGCAACCTGCAGGTTCAACCTCTGCAACCTGCTGCTTCAACCTCTGCAACCTGCAGGTTCAACCTCTGCAACCTGCAGGTTCAACCTGTGCAACCTGCTGCTTCAACCTCTGCCTCTGCAACCTGCTGGTTCAACCTCTGCAACCTGCTGGTTCAACCTGTGCAACCTGCTGTGGTTCAACCTCTGCAACCTGCTGCTTCAACCTCTGCAACCTGCTGCTTCAACCTCTGCAACCTGCTGGTTCAACCTCTGCAACCTGCTGGCTCAACCTCTGCAACCTGCTGCTTCAACCTCTGCAACCTGCTGGTTCAACCTCTGCAACCTGCAGGTTCAACCTCTGCAACCTGCTGGTTCAACCTCTGCAACCTGCTGGTTCAACCTGTGCAACCTGCTGGTTCAACCTGTGCAACCTACTGCTTCAACCTCTGCAACCTGCTGCTTCAACCTCTGCAACCTGCTGGTTCAACCTCTGCCTCTGCAACCTGCTGGTTCAACCTCTGCAACCTGCTGTTTCAACCTCTGCAACCTGCTGTGGTTCAACCTCTGCAACCTGCTGCTTCAACCTCTGCAACCTGCTGCTTCAATCTCTGCAACCTGCTGGTTCAACCTCTGCAACCTGCTGGTTCAACCTCTCTGCAACCTGCTGGTTCAACCTCTGCAACCTGTTGCTTCAACCTCTGCAACCTGCAGCTTCGACCTCTGCAACCTGCTGGTTCAACCTCTGCAACCTGCTGGTTCCACCTCTGCAACCTGCTGGTTCAACCTCTGCAACCTGCTGGTTCAACCTCTGCAACCTGCTGTTGATGTTGGGAACTTGCACCGGGGAGGGTTTTGGTGGGTTTGCGCGGTTTTCGGCGGGTTTGGTTGTGCTCTTGGCGGTTTTTGGTCATTTCAAATTTCGATTCTGGATGGGGAAAGGGCCCACGGGGACACCGCCAGAATTGGGCCTGCGACCGTGCCTAATTCCCCTAGTGAGGCAGCCACCAGCCCCCAGAACTATCTGGCCATGGCCTAATGGGTAAACGTCTGCCTCCAAAGCCCTCCTCGCAAAGGCTGCGGGCTCAATCCCCGGGGGTGTCATTTGGGCCCTTTCCCCACCCGGAATCGAGATTTTGGGGTGACCTGAAGCTCTGGGCTCTCTGGAGACTTAAGAAACGCTATTATAAGGGTTGCAAATCACACCAAATCCGTGCAAATGCACATTAAACCGTGCAAAGACATACGAAGTTCGTGCACATGCACACCAAGTTCGTGCTAATACACACGAAATGCGTGCAAATACACACCAAATCCATGCAAATACACACTGTGCAAATACACGCCGAATCCATGCAAACACACACTAAATCCGTGTAAAGACACACACACTAAATCCCTCTAACTACACACCAGGCACACAGTAAATGCGTGCAAATACACACGGAATCTGTGCAAATACACACACTACATCCCTGTAATTAGACACCAAATACTGCGTGCAAATACTCACGATCCGTGCAAATCCATGCAAATACACACTAAATTCGTGCAACTACACAGGACGTGAGTGCAAATACACACCAAATCAAATCTGCAAATACATCTAAATCCGTGAATCCGTGCAAATACATACTAAATCCGTGCAAATACACACTGAATCCGTGCAAATACACACTAAATCCGTGCAAACACACAAATCCGTGCAAATACACACTAAATCCGTAAATACGCATTAAAAAAATAGGCTTCAATAAAGGCTTGGCTAATAAAGCTTTTCATGCGGCTCAATTGAGCAGTTGCTGACTCATGCAATTATAATTCTTCCCCCTAAACCCTCAATCTATAGACCCTAAACCTTCCCCTTAATTCAAATTAGGGTTTAAAGGGCGGTGCTACTTCCGGGTGGATCGGGGGAAAAGTGTTTTTATAATTAGGGGGTCCTTTAATAAAAGGGGGAGGGGATTATTAGGGATCCTATTATAATTGAAGGTCTGTCCCTTATAGAAATTAAGGGGTATTGGGATCTTTGACTTCAGGGCTGGAGGACTAAGCTTGGGCTTAGATCGGCTTGCGACGTCTGCGCATCCAGAGAGGCAAAGGATGTTTGGACAGTTGAGGCTGCAGTACCACCCGTTACTACAGTTTAGTTATCCACCTATCGAGGATTGAATGTCTTTCGCTGAAGTCCCAAAAGCTGAATCCTAAACCCATCTACACCTGCTTGTTAAGCAGAGCATCTGTCTTGCGAGACTGACTTCTGTACATAGTTTTCGTCCCCCCAAACCTTTAAGCCTTAAAGTATCGTTCAACGGCCAAGTGGCTCAATCTACTTTATTATCAACACTAGTATTACTATGGTTACTTTTGGTACTATTATTATTACTACTACTATCATTACAAATATTTTACTACTATGACTATAACCCTTCGTATCTATGAAAGGGCTCCCCTCCCTGGCTAGAGCCGGACCGACACACTCGAAAGCTTCTGAGTCCCATCGAAAAGTATTCTGATGCCTTAGAGCCCGCCCCCCCCCCCCCTCGCCCCCCCCAAACCCCACCGCCCTCCTTCCGCACCCCCCCACAACATGATATGCCCCAGATATCCCGCCACGCCTTGTGCACAGGACGTTCAGTGGCTCTCCTCCTGCCAATTATTGGAAAACTTGAGCCAGACACCCTCAACCCTAAACCCTTACCAAAACGCTGGCCCAAACGCTAAACCCTTAACCCGACCATAAACCCCACACAACCATACATCCTGACGACAGCCCTGAATCCTCAATCCTTGCTGCCGACCGCCACAGTCGGTGTCCATGGAGCTCCGCTGACTGCCGATCAGATCGACTTATTGGCCTCTTCCTTTGCCGGAGTTTGGGGTTTATGTTTTGTGGGGTGGAGGGTTTAGTTTATCCAAGGGCAAAAAGGAGGGACGCTTAATAAGGACCCCTAGGTATATACCCTTAATATAGCTATTATATACCCATTATACAGCCCATTATCGGGTAGCCCACTAAAGGGCCTATAGGGGTTTGGGGCATATGGTTGGGTTTCGGGTGCAGGGCTGCGGCTCACTCGTAGTGTCATTGCCGCCTGCTTTATTGCTTTTTTAACCATCTACATTCTTGTCATAGTTCTGGTGGTGGCTACAGGTATCAGCTCTGGTGGTGGCTACAGGTATCAGCCATGGTATGGTTGACTACATGAGACTTCTGTACATATCTAAAGTCCCAAAAATAAGTTGTAAGTCTCCGCTCAAAATGTTTCATGATTATGCTCGAGTCACAATATGAGAATGTATGCCCCCAAAACCCTATAGTAGCCCTTGGTTATAGAACCCTTTTAAAAGGAACCCCCAATTTTAGCTTAGCATTTCGTCGGTTCTGACGGCGCCGAGGTCGATCATGCGGTCTTCGATGCCAACAATACCCTCGACTGGCGAGCAAGGGCCTCGTTTAGGGTTTGGGGTTTAGGGTTTCGGGTATGGGGTTGGGGTTTAGGGTTTAGGGTCCCCTGGGACCTAGAAAAAACCTACCTGTTTGAGGACACATAGAAGACATCATCATCAGGAAACCTAAGAGGTACTTTCAAAACAGCTGGAACCTCTGTCTTTTAAAGGGCTCATGTAAGGAAGTTACAACAAGGATCCCTAAAGCCAGGATTTTTGCAAACCCTAAACCCTAATCCTTATGAACCCTGTTATAAACCCTAAACCCTTGTAGAACCCTAAACCGTGGGTTCAGGTAGACCCTAAACCCGGATCTTGGCAAGCTGCCTGTGGGAGTTGATAGAGCTCAGGTCTTTGCTTCGGGGGTTTCCGGGGGTTTTGGGGTTTAGGGGTTGAGCCGTTGAGGGTTTCGGGTTTAGGGTTGAGAGTTTCGGGTCTCGGCACGAGGGGCTTCGGCTTTACGGTTGATGGTTTCGGGTGTAGGGGCTTCGACTTTTTGGTTCGAGGGTTGAGGGTTTAGGGTTTGTAGGCTTCTAGGGTTCAAGGTTCAGGAATACGGGTTTCGTAGAATTGAGGGTGTATGGTTTTCAGAATTTTGCCGGGTTGAGGGTTAGGGGTTCAGGGTTTCAGGTTTCGGACTCATTTATGTCATCGGGGTGTTGCGGGTGTCTTGCCATAGGACTTTGAGGGGGGGGGGGGGCGGGAGTGGCTCGGGTTCCGGGAACGCGCCTTCACGAGAGAATCCTCGCACCAGTTCATTTCAAGATCTTTTCATCTCCTGGGAACAGCGAACATATATGCCAAATGAATCTTGAATTCCCACAAGATGCGACTGTGAATCCCTTTTTGGACGAACCCTCTGGGAGTCCCCTCAAATCTTCCCTGCATTGCTGTCGCAAGGCCTTCCTCGCGTCCTTTCAGCTTGCTGCCATCTCAGCTGGCCAGCTTTATGTGAAGACGTGAACAACTAGCAAATAGCAATCGCACGCATCCCTCTATGTTTTGATCTAAACATAAACCTGAACACACCTAGAGTCGACATTGTCCCCCAAAGCCCTAGTCCTACGTGGTAAGGCCTCCATATTTTATACGCATGCTCGGGAGGATGCAGGCAGCCCTTCGGCAGGCTAGCAATACTATGCCCACCTGTAGGCCATACCATGGCCATGACGCAAAACCCAACTAAAAGTACGAATGCCCCTACACCAAAGCGGGTTGAAACCTTTTTAACTCAAGCTTATCTGTCTGCTGGAGCTTCCGGTTAAGGGGTTCTCATCTTCCTTAGAGAGACCTACGAACCTACGAAAAAGGTGGGTTCCTTGTCGTCAAGACCCCAGAGAGAGAGAGAGAGAGAGAGAGACCGATAAAAGTTCAGAAGCCTGGTACCCAGAGAGCCCAATACACCCCTGAATTACGGAATATACCTTGACCTGTAGGGGCCTTGCTATGTTGCGTTAAGGTGTATTCCTTACATTCCTTACAAAGGGGTACTGACCTCTCTTGGTAGAAGCTGGCATCTTTGAGAAGCGTGTAGTGCTTGTTCTGTGCAGCCGACCTGTGTTTCTGACGGGGAGTGCGATGTGGCTGAGCGTGGTAGCAATAAGCACAGGCGAGACGCAACAGCCAGAAGTCACCTTCGATCGTTACTAGGATGCCGTACTTCTGATGTGTTGTTGAGGTGGATATGGGCGCCACGAGGGAGTTGCAGGCCGCAGCTGCTTGTCCGTTCGCTTTGCAGCCTCGCCTGTGCCCGCGGCTACTACAGGATCCGAACGCTAGCGCCAAACGCCAAAAACCCTAAAACAGAAACCTGCATATCTTCTTCAAGGGGTCCTCGTCAGCAGAATACCAGTATACCATAATGATACGCACCGAAGCCCTACTTCGGATCCTTCAGGCTTCGATATTAACCAGTTCGTCCGCCATCACAATGCCTGCGCAGGCAAGGGAAGCGCGGCGAGTTACTGGCGCCGACGGAGGTCGTCCAGAATTTTAGTATAGAGGTCTAAATATTATACGGATAGTCGGTTGTAGGCTTCCGGGGAATACTTATGTAACGTATGTACTATCACGGAAGCCCGAAAACACTGTCCGTATTGCTGGGGTTTGGGGTGCAGGACGTAGGGTTTGACAAAGTTTGAGTTGCAGTATTGGGTGGTTTTGCAGCAGACCGGTCCCCTAGACCTCACAAAACCCGAAATGTAATAAGCGTATTAAGTACATGTATCTATATTATATATATATATTAACAGTATGATCATCATTTCTTTTTTTTGCTACTATGAGCGTTATTCGTCTGATCAATGTTTTCATCTTTATTATTGCTGTAAGCATCATCATCCTCCGCATCATCAACATCATCATCACCATCATTCTTATCGTCGTCATCAGCATCATCATATGACGAAGAAGAAGACCGGAAGCCTTTTCACGGTCTACCTGAATGAGCCCAGGAAAGCCGAAAGCCATGACTGCGACGTCGCAACTTGTAGCCCTGAAATTCCTGAAACCTAACACCCCATGAATCGAAACCTGACACCCCATGAATCGAAATCTGGTTATGCATATAACGCCTGGCTGAAATATTTCAACCCGGACCCCCGCTGCCCCGCTATGAACTCTGCCCTTCCCAAAAAGAACAGCAACAGAAAGTCAGCCAATAGTTCACAACAGGCATCTCCGCATCCGAAACCCCAGACCCATGACCCGATAAGCCCTATAAGCCCTACCCGTAGATAGTAGTTCCTTCTTGGGATTACCTTATAGGATTCTAAATGTGAACCCCAAAACGGAACTACAATGCGGCCTATGGGTAAACACTAGAAGCCCATGAACCCCGTTAGCCCTATTGACCGGGGAGGTTTGCTGGCCTCTTGACCCCTAAACCTAGTACCCTATAGCCGAAACCCTAAACTCCAAACCCTACACCCCTAAACCCCAAACCCTAACCCCATACCCGAAACCCTAAACCCCTAACCCGAAACCCCCTAAACCCTACACCCCTAAACCCCCCCAACCCCCCTTGGGGAGGTTTGCTGGCCTCCAGTCCCTTCGGCACTGATTCCTCAGCGCAGAATTCTCCCACTGACTCGCCGGTCTGACTTTAGATCCCCACACAGGGGCCTTAATTTTTTTTCAGAATGAAATTTTAGGATCTCCACGATATAGGTGCCTTAGTTAAGGGTTTAGGATAATATTTTTCTTAGAATGAAATTCTGGGGTGGATTATTAGTGTAAGGATGTTGTGGCCGAATGATGAACACTTCTCTATAGAATGCAGTTTCTGGGGGGTATATTGTATATAAGAGTAGAATGAAAGGTTGTAGGACCCTCCAGGATTAACGTTGGTACGTATTCAGGCTTATATGGTAGGGCTTTTGATTTAGCTTTTGCCAAAACGATCCCGGGCAGCCAAGATGAGACCTTGATGGTACTAGTACTGAACAGCGGGTATTTAGACATAATACTTACATTGTTCTAGCTTTCCCTTTGTGATGCTTTGGGGCTGCATCCGGCAGGATGTGAAGATTCAGGGCGTCTACGTGCCCCCGGACACCACCAACTCCATGAACCGAAACGCGAAGACAGTCATCCAACTCCCGTTCTTTGTGCAGTCTTCGTTTGAGCACTTAACGGTTCTCTACTCTGACCTTGAAGCCTAAACTTTAGACCCTCAGCCCTACGCTATAAGTTTCAGCTTGTTTCAGCTTAAGGTCAGGACTCCAAGCCCTAAACACCCTGCTGACATGAATTATTGGATCCAGGTCAGGAGATCTATAGAAGACAGCGAGTCTCATTTTAAAGCCGCTCTTCACCTCCACTTGGGGCAGCTCCACCCTTGTGGAAGCGTCATCGGTTGCAGGATGCTAGGATTCGCTGTTGCCCGAATTGCCAAAGCAGGTGTTTAGGGTTATTCAAGGTTTCGGGCAGTTCGAGTCAAGGTTGAGAAATGGCAAGACAGGACAGAGGTCATTGGGTACATTCGAGTGAGTTGATGTCCTGGACGGGCATGCTGTGCCCTGGCATCGTTTGTTTGCACAAGCTGGCTAACTGCTAAAGCTTCCAGACTGAGCACACAAAGGCTTGATTTATCAGGAGTTCTATTGTTAGATGGTTCTTTGGTAGTCACACAGCAGCTGTCGTCTACATGAGAGGTGACATTGGAATAAGTTTGTGGTGCTTTCGCAGGTCCGCATCGAACTAGTGCGCGTTGCCAGGCATCATACATGTTGGCTTCAGCATCTTTGCAGCAGTCCTTGCAGGCAAGGATCCAATCCTGAGCATCTGAACCAAGCCTGATAAGCTCACAGGACATCAGTGTTCTTCTTACATGTGCTAGACGGGCTTCTAGGTCCTGATTCTAGGTCCTCTTCTCACACACACATACTGACACAGCGACATGCACCCCAAGTCTTTCGGGCAGCGGTGCTTTTGCAATGATGCTCCAGTACGTTATGGGAGCAGTAGGATACAAGACCAGAGAGACCAGGGAATGCTTGCTTATCGACCAAATCTTCCAAGGCCATGCCACACTTAGAGGATCATGGGACTTAGTAAGTAAGGCTCCTTAAAGGGATCTATAGGGTTCCTTGAAGGGGTCTAGGGAGTTCTTAGAGGATCATGGGACTTAGTAAGTAGGTTATAATTAGGGTTATAAGGCCCCTAAGTGGGGTTATCCTAACTATATCCTACTTATAACCTTACTTACTAAGTCCCATGATCCTCTAAGCACCCACAGCAGGGCCTAAGCACTTGTTCGTACGCCAGATCCACTCGAAGTCGAGTGGACTGGATGTGCTTCAAACCCCGAAATGAAGCTTCGCGCCACATCTATGGGGTGGTTGTATTTCGAGTGCCTGAATAGTGGAGCAGCAGGACTTTCCAGCAAAAAAGCACTGGAGCCAACAGACTGGCAGTGACTAGCAATACCGTAGACTCGGCTCCGGGATTCCTCCTGAAATGTCGATAGCGGCATCTATTACAAAATGAAACAATAGTTTGGGCCGGTAGATTCAGGTTCACCTGTAGATCGTCCAGGCCCCGAAGCTCTGCAAGTCAGAATTGCTCACGCTATAAAGACTTAAAGCCACAGTAAACCCAAAGCCCATAAACCCCAGTCCTAAACCCCATCCCTGGCAAGCGGTCTTGCTTGACGATGCACAGCTCAGCCATCTGCTTCGTGGTCCAGTTCCCTTCTGTAACAAGAAGGAACACATAGACGTCGGGTTCCCTACAGTAAATTCAGAGAAGCCCCTGGCACCAAAAAATGTTCCTGTAGTGGGTCTGCAGTCATTTAGGGTTTGAACTTCGGCTTCCTGGCATTCTGACGCTAGTGCTCGTAGATGCTTAATTACTGGTTTCGGTCCCCATCCAAACAATGTCTGGTGCAGAACCGATCGGCACCGCTTCTGCACGCTTGGGCCAAGTCCGTAGCAGCAGTAGTAGTAGTAGTAGCAGCAGTAGGAGTAGTAGTAGTAGTAGTAGTACTACTACTACTACTACTACAACTACTGCTACTACTACTACTACTGCTACTACTACTACTACTACTACTACTACTACTACTACTACTACTACTACTACTACTAGTAGTACTAGTACTAGTACTCGTCGCAGTAGTACGTACTCGTAGCAGGTAGCATTGGTGGTGGTGCAATTGTAGGGGGCTCGGGGATCTGGCAGCTCCCGAAATTTGAGGTTGGTAGAGATTCCAACAGTCCTGTCATAGCACAACCCTAAACCCTGATCCTAAACCCTAAATCCTAAACCCTAAATCCTAAACCCTAAACCCTGAATCCTAAGCTTGAAGACACAAGGCCTAAAAAGGTCTCCCATCTTTGAGAGGAAATGGGCCCTTTATACCAAAAGAAGCAAAAGAGCTTCAATGGCATAGACAGTGGACAGTTTGGGCCGGCGCCGGGCCTTGTCACAGTTGGAAAAAGCGAATGAGGCGGAGACTAAGCCCTATGGGTTTCCCTAATATCGGGGCCTTGATAATTAGAATACGGTTTTGGGTGTATATTATACTAGTGACGATAATAAGGAACCTCCAAAATGGCATTGGTAATTTTTCGGCGTGTGCATTACACCCCTCGACTCCAAAAGTATGTAAAACAAGGGCCTTGTATAGGTGTTGGGCCATTATTGTACTTTCTTCTGGGGGTCTAGGTAAACTCTAAACGTTAAACCCTAAACCGTAGCCAGACGTCGTCAGCGTGTTCGTGTTTTGTGGTGGTTTATGTGCACAGGCAGGGCCGTCTGGCATTGGTAAACCTCACTCCTTCATACGAGAGCTGCATACCTGGGGTTTCTGAGGATTCGGGGTCCCGTACTTGGTGCTGTATGGTAAGGATCCGAAAATTTGGGGTTTTCAGAGTACGTAGTTCACATTCTTTCTCTTTCCTGTTGCTCCCACACACGGTTTGCTGACGGGAGTTGAAGCGCGCGTTTCGGTGAATTTCTGGGTTGTGGCGCGCTGCCGAGAGATCCTTTGCACCTAGCGGCTATGAGAGTTTATGACAAGAGATCCAGAGCGTCAAGGTTTCAGGGCTTCCTTTCCGAGTAAGCCCCCTCTCCCCATCAACCTAAACCTTCTGTTCCGACTCAGGCATGCAGGCGGATTTCAACTTAGATTTCGTTTCTTGGCCTGCAGCAGGTGATGACAGCCTTTGGACAAAGAAGCAATGGGGGTAAGGGGGAGGGGGGTAGGGGACTATACTTCTTTAAATAGGCTGTATTAGGTCCTTATTATGGGCATCAAGGCCCCCTACCCCCCTTCCCCCTACCCCGCTAAGGGTCCCTGTGAAGCTAGGTTCTTTTGGTCGGGACTTTGGCTTTCGGTTCGCTCTTGGAAAAGAATCTCTGCGAGCATTTGGCTTAGATTTCTGAGAGCTGGCTGGGCTTTGAAACCTCTTCCTAGCCTGCACTTTTTCCCCCAAATCGCTACCTTTGACTTGGCGATGGATTATACAGCAAGCTTCCGTGCGGAAGAACAGGACGATTACACAAAAGTTGGGATGCCAAGGCAAGCCCGGTCAAAGCCACGGAAGCCCTACCCACCATCAAGCAGCAAAGCCCGAAACCCAGCAGCAATTTAGCATTTTCACCATGTGACCATTACTATTACTATAGCTTTTTTACGGAAACTGTTACTGCTACTTTCACTTTTCTACTCTTAGAATACCTTTTTCATAAGGGTAGTTGTCAAAATTAGGGTCCCTTTTGTGGTCCTTGCTATAATACGGCACCTAATATTTAGGGTACCCAAGAAGGGACCATAATTTTGACAACCACCCATAAATCCGTATACGACATGTCCTTCCAACTGTGGCTTTGGGTCTGACATGCTTTGCTGGCCAGGCTGGTCGGGGAGCGATTCGGGTTACTTAAAGGCTCATGGGACGTAGTAAGTAAGGTTATAAGTAGGATAACCCCACTTATGGGGACTTATAACCCTAATTATAACCTACTTACTAAGTCCCATGATCCTCTAAGTAGGGGTTACCCATAGGCCCCATAGTAGTTCCTTTTTGGGATTACCTTTTTGGATTCAAATTCTAAGTATGGACCCCCAAAAGGAACTACTATGGCCTCTAGGTAGGGCCTTCAGGATTTAGGGTTTGCGGTTCGGGCCTTTACAGTATAGGGCTATAGGGGCTTGAATCAAACCAGGAAAATGTACCCTATACGTCTCTATGATAGGTATCTGTATAATATCTTACCCCAGTAACCGTACCTGGAGCCAGAGGGGTAGATAAGAATGGGGTTTAGGGCTCAGCGAATTGAGCAAAGCCTAGAGCAACGGCCCAGAGTCCATGCGAGCTGTCAACCCAAAGGTGCCCCAACTCAATTCCCGAGCCCCAACCTAGACTCTAGACCCCCCCCCCAACTACTTGGTATTTTGCCTTGTCACGAGAAATCTACTTTGGGGGGGGGCTCCTCCTAGAAATCCTTGAGCCCGTGGGACCTAGGGTTCAGGGTTTGTTTCGCCCGGGAGCTGTTGGGAGTTGCACTCACCCAAGAAGCTCTTCGTGGAATTTCCATTACGACATGAACGTGTATATTAGTTTATATTCCTTTTCGCTTCAAAGCCAAAGCCCTAAACCCTCAACCCCTCAACCAGTTATTAAACCCTAAAGGCTTAAACCCCAACCCCTAACCCCTAATTCCTAAACCTTGAACCGTGGCTAAGCTAGAAGTAGAATTCGGCGCAAGAGCTGTGCGCCGAAGGCCAGGTAGGGCACGGCGGCAAAGACTGCCCGTCATCGTCATGAAATATAATATAGGGGCCTAAACATATCTACCAGTACTATACTGGCGGGTTCCTTCTTATAGTTATAATACAATGGGCGCCAAAACCCTGATCTAAGTATTCGAAGGCCTCTATATCAATGGTTGAAGGTTTAGGGTTTGCAGGTGGGAGCACAGGTACTTCTCATGAGCACTTCGCAGCCCGATTTGTGCGATTCGGAGCGTTGGACCTGGAAGTTAAGAGTAAAGCTCCCAGCAGTCGAATTTGGTTGTAAACACCCTAAACCCTAAACCTTAAGCCCTAAACCCTAAGCCCTAAACCTTAAACCCTAAACCCTAAACCTTAAACCTCAAACCTTAAACCCTAAACCCTAGTAAGTTTTGCAGGCGGCGTAGCCTGAAAGAGTGGTCCAGAAAGCCCGAGCACCCGCTGACCCTGAACCCTTCACCTGCGTACGGCCCCTAAGCCCTAAACCCCTAAGCCTAAACCACTACACCCTTAACCCCTTACCCCCTAACCCCTAAACCCCTAAACCCGAACACCTAAACCCCTAAACCCCTAAAGCCCTGAAGCCAAAGCTCCAGCTCCTCAGCGGCGCACCTCATCCATGGAGCTCGCGCTGGCGCCCGAACGACCGACGTCCACTTGGGACGTCGGACCTTCTCTGGGCCTTGGGCCTATAGCGAAGAGGTGCGCAGCAGGGTTTAAGGTTTTTAGGGTTTGGGGTCTAGGGTTTCATTCGATCTCTGGGCTTTGGATTTAATTTAGGGTTTAGAGTTTGCTATGACTAAGAGGTGCAGAATGATTGATAGTTCTGTAAGCTTCAGTTATTTAATGTACGGGCCTGAATAATTGAAATGCACTCCATCATAGTCACCCTCAGGAGTAGCTGGCAAGTAGTAAAGCTCCGATACTAGATAGAAGGAGCCATTAATCAGGTAGTTTGTAGGCCAGTAGCCCATTGCTCAGGCGGAGCCCTCGGGTGCATGTGCCCAGAGCCTCCAAAACCCCTCAATTCAGGAATACCTTTTCTCATACTAGGCTCCCTGATATGATTCAAGGTATATTCCTTCATTAAGGGGTTTTGGAGGCTCTGGGTGTACAGTAGAAGCCAGAAAGTTGGAATATAATTATCGTAACCCCTTTAACGTAAATTATAGGGGATCCTACCATTAATCCATATTCCAACTTTCTGGAGTTCCCTTTATAGGATTTTGCTTCGGGTGTTGAGAAATTATTTGATGTAGCACCTTCGGTCGTGAGTCTTGGATGTATAACTAGGATGCCCAGTAGTACCCTTATTCCCTTTTTTTTAGTCCTAGGTTCCTTTTAAAATTACTCAATACCTAAAAGGGAGCCTTTTTTTATTCCTCTGTTACCGGGCATCCTAGATCAAGAACAGCGGGTGAAGTCACTTTTCCGTTAATGTAGGAACCTGATTAAGGAACCCTGGCCCGACCTCGACCCCCAAAAGTAGGTAACATAATTGCCCAAAACCTATAAAAGGCGATGATTCTACATACTGTTGGGGTCCAGGCAAAACAACTTGATTCATATAAACAGCCCGAATGCTTCTTAATCAGGTTCCTACATAAACCATTATTATGGGCCTTTGCAGGCAGGATCGGGGCAGAAACAGGGTCGAGACCCCCGGATAGAGCTAAGAGGTGAGACCAGACAACTTTGTGCGTTTTCAGGGTTCAGGGTTTAGGGATTGTTTTTAAGGGTTTCCATTTTTCAGGTTGGGCTTTAATGCTTTGGGGGCATTCCCATTTGAGATAGCATTCCCGGCCCTCGGCTTCGACCGTAAGCAAGTGAGTGCTCTTGAACTCTCAGTCTTAGTATCTTGTAGGCCTGATTAGAATTCGGCATAGTTCTGGTGTGCAGTTGTTATATCCTGGCATGTACATCATGGAGGCTCCTTCTTATCAGTATTCCTCGTGCACCCACAGCGGGCGCGCCCAAAGGATGTTGAGGATGTGACAGGATCACGAGCTGCCTGCAGTTTCTCACGAAGATGCCTCTAGGCATCGGATTCCCATTCTAGTAGAAGCCAAAAAGTTGGAAACCCAATAGCCTCATTCCTTAAGAGTAACGAAACGGGAATCCCAGCACTATTTGGCCTTAATCCGGTGTCCAACTTTATGTGGCTTACAGTATCAGTATTCGCATTATCCGGTCTACGTGCCCGTCTTGTCTGCGATAAGGTACCACTTGACGGGAGTGCCAATTTAAAGTCTTCCATAAAGTTCTGGATGCAAAAGCCCTATACAACAAAACAAACGCCCAAACCGTGACCCTGAAACCCAAGCCCGTAAACCCCAAACACTAAACCCCTACAACCCTAAACCCCCTAAACCCCTATGTAAACCCTTAAGCCCTCAACCCTGAAACCCTGCACCTCTAAACCCCCAGCCCCGTAACTCCCCCAGCCCGATCAGCAAGAACAGTCTGAGAAGCTTCGGAGGTGTATCCTCGACATCTCCACGGATATGCGGTGCTGGCCGCTGATTCTGCTGGTCCTTCGGTCGTGACCTTCAGTTTAAGGGTAGGGGCTCTATTGGGTTACGGATTGGTCCCGAAACCCTAAAGCCTGTAAACCTTAAACGCCTAAACCCTAAACCCCCAAAACACAAACCCCTAAACTAAGCGCCTAAAGCCTAAACCCCAAAAGCACAAACCCCTAAACTAAACGCCTCGAGCCTAAACCCAAACATCGCCACGACCCTCCAAGGGCCTCTTACGAGAGCCCTCATGGTACTTAATAGTGGGTATATGTGTGTGTATATATAGATGTGTATAAATGAATATATATATATATACATACATACATACATACATACATACATACACACATATTGGAGGGTACATATACACGATGTTAGGGAATTAGGTCCACAAAACAATAATGTGGATGGTCTTTTGGGGCCTAATTCCGCAATGGTAGTATATGGGTAGTTCTCTAAATGAGGGCCCCCTTTCAGATCCCAACTATAGTACGACACCCTTATACAAGGGATCTAAACTGCACCCTAATTCCGAATTTAGAGAACTGCCCATCTCTGGCCCCCTAGGTAAGTGCCCACAACCGACCTCTCCGAGGCTCCTTAAAGGGATCTATAGGATTCCTTAAAAGGGATCTATAGGGTTTAGGGTTTAGGGTCTACTTAGAGGTTCATGGTACTTAGTATCTAGGGTTATAAATAAGGTAACTATACCTAGAACCCGAATTAAGGTACTTGTAACCTTGCTTACTACCTATAGTCTCCATTGTAGTTCCTTTTTGGGGTTACCTTATAGGATCCTAATTATATAATTGGTTAAATCCCCAGGTGCCCTGCATGGCGATCGGGGCTCGATTTATTTCTCTCTCCTTCGTGGTAAAAACGGGCAGCAAGATCGACTATCTGGCAGTGCCTCAGCTGCATATGGGAGTTTCCGAAAATAGGGGACCCGAATGTAGTGCCCTAAATAATAGGATCCTTAGATCCCAAAATACGGTACCCCTAATTTTCGGAAACCCCATATAAAGCCTGAAACCCAACCCAAAGGCCAGGATGATGATGCTTCGGGATGTAGGAATCCTAAAACCGAAGCCCAAAGCCTGGAACCCTGACCCTCAGGTGGTGATTCAGGTTTAGGGTTTAGGGTTTAGGGGTTTAGGGTTTAGGGTTTAGGGTTTTCAGTGCTTCGGCCGTGTCTGCTGGGCAACCTTTTCACGACTTGAAGGTGAGGATTCAGGGCAACTTGAGGATGTTAGAGGTTTCGGTGTTTCGGATTTCTTTTAGAGATGTTGAGGCCAAGTTGAAGGTTTAGAGGTTTATGGTTCGCTTTTTGGGAACCCTATAAACCCCAAAATCCCAACCCCTGCATCCCCAAATCCTAAAACTCCTGAAACCCCCCAATCCCAAAACCTAAACCCTCACCCGCTTGAGTCAGGTCGTAGCCCTCGTCTACAGCTGCGCGGAGCTTTCCAGCCTCATCGTTCATTTGGTAACTTTGTCATAGTTGGGTAACATTTTGCACGTTTAAGGGTACTTAATCCCAAGAATGAAACAAAAAATAGGGCCATCCCAACCATGGACTGGGAGATCGACTCTCTCTTCCTGTCCCAACATGCACTACTAGACTCTAGGAGCCTGATAAATGGCCCGATCGTTTTCAGCTGTATAAGGACTCCTCAATAAGACTAATCGTCTGATCTCTACATTATCGGGCCCTGTGCTGTAGCAGCTTGTCTTGGATACCCTGTATCGGAAGGGTGGGGTTCCCATCAGCTCAGGTAAGCAGACAAGCCCAGAGAGCCCAATACTCGATAATTAAGAAACATACCTTAAATAATCAGGAGCTTCCTTTTCTTATTGAAGCTATCTTCCATAATTAAGGGGTATTGGGCTCTCTGGGAGGTACCACATGTAAGGGTGTAGCCGTAGGTCTTAGTGGACCGGTTGGTGTATCCTTCTGTCTGGTTGCAGAAGCTGATCTTGGGACTCAGCTGAAGGGCTCTGTGGCTTCCTGTTTATTGAGTATATCGCAAACCTATGATGAATAGAGGAGCTCCTTGTTGAAGGAACTATGGCAGACCCCACCCACAGAGCGAGCGGCTGGAGGGAGGGAGGGAGTGAGGGAGGAGGGTCCCAGCTCCAAGAGGACCACCTCGTGATCGCAATGACCATGATGATGATGTTGATGATTATACGTGATGCTTGTGTTGACGGCCTTGATGTTCAGACGGGGGTGATCAGGATAATCATGCTGACCACTCTTATGGCCAGGATGATCGCTACGAATGTTTGGCTCTGTGAAGCCAAAAGGTTTTGTTTTCTTAGTTGGTTGATGTCTTTCATCCCGACATGATCATATAATATAGGTGCTTTAACAGTTACCTATACTAATTTTTGGGGCTCCTTATTATAAGTATAGTATAATGGGCCCCCAAATCCTACTCTAATCATTAAAACCCCCATATTGAGCACACCTGCTCGTCCTCGGCCTTTTTTGCGGTGCTTCCAATGTGAGGAGCGAGGATGCTCGAACCCCGAGTTGTCGTCTCTGTCCGCTGCACCCGATGTGTAGAATTTCCGCAAAGGGGCGAGAGCATAAAGAAAAGGTTCTTGTGCGCAAAGCCTTTCGCAGACAGCTCTCTTCAGAAGTCCTGCGCCCAAGCCCTTGAAAGCTTTAAATCCAGCTTAGGCGCGATTACTTGGGTTTAGCGGTTAGGGTTCAGAGATTCCTCGGTATAGGCGGTCCGCATCACCATCGAATCGAAGGTTTATGCGCGGTGCAAGCGCTACAGACGTGACTTCCCGGCACAGGATCAAGAGACCGGAGTCTTGGAGATCAGGTATTTTTTGGCCTTTGGCGACATGAGCCGTCTTGTTTTCGGAGTTCTGGTGGTGAGTCAGTGAAGCTTTATGTTTGTGGACCCCCTGTAGCCCCATAACCCTAAACTCTCTAAACTCTACAAGCTGCTTTGAGGATCCCTACTTGGTAAACTCCCTAGATTGATACCCTCATAGGCCCTACGCCAAGTGGTCATCCGGCGACTGTGTGTTGTGCCGCCGGGGTTGCTGGAGAAATTTGTTTGCCCTGGCTTTAGGGTTGAGGGTGATCTTCGACTAGAGAATCTACTGCGCTGCCCTCCTTGAGCTGACATTTGATGTTCCAAGACCAAAGACCCTCTCCCGAAGCCGTCATGTCGCTGATTTGCTGGCCTGCAGCACGAACATCTGAGGAGACGGTGTGATGCTTCGATTGAAGGAGGTCTGCTACTGGGTTGCCGCAGCTGTGTGTTTGCTGCTGATTGTGTTGGTCTTGACAGTGCTTCAGCTGCAAGTAATATAATCGGAATAGTTGCCGATGTTACTTTGTGCTAGCAATTGAGAGCCGATCGTTTCTGTACCGAAATCTTGCTAAACTTGCAATCCTTGGTAATGTTGACCGCTTGCACCACTTGGGGAGGGGGGTGGGGCGGCGGTAATTTTGTTTATCTTGGTCATGTAGGTCACCAAGATTGCCGCTTGCCTCCCGACCCCCAAGTGCTGCAAGCGGTCAAGTGGTACAGGTGGTGCAAGTGGTCACCCTAAACCCTAAACCCTGGTTGCGTGTGCGGTTTTGTTCGCTGGTCGGCTCTCGTTTGCCGACGCGCAGCGATGTGGTTTCTTACGGCTATAGTAGAATATACCCCAAACTTATTCTAATCAGTAAGGCCTACGTCGCAATGTGGGGGGAGGGCGTAATATTTTAATAGGGTTCCCTTTAAAGGGCTCCTTAAGGGGATCTATAGTAGGGTTCTGCCTACATCCATAACCTTCAATCTCAAGACCACAAAACCCTTCCCACGTAACGGTCAGGTCTCGGTAAGTCAGTTTTACCACATCACTTGGGGGCTCCTTTTTCTATGAAGGCCGTAGGTGGGTGCCGTAACAGCCGTGGGACCGCAAAAGGAAAATGGGAGTTTCCGAGAATTCGGGGCACCTTATTTTGGGGTCCTTGTAGAATGGATCCTACTTTTCGGGTACTGTATTAGGGTCCCCTATTTTCCAAAAACTCCCATAACTCCCATATAGTACCCTGATAGAAACCCTTATAGATCCCTTTCAAGGACCCTGTTAAGGAGCCTTAATTAGTTATAGATAACTCTAAACAATTTCCCTCCGCCGTCGGCAAGACCCTGACTCCTGGCAAAGCTCCCAGGCTGGAGCTCCTAATCCGGTCTGAGAGTTGAGCCCCAATGCTATGCAACCTACGTACTACAGTAAACCCCATAAAGCTGGAAACCGGAGTAAAGCCAAACAGTGCTGGGATCCCTTATATTTCACAATTGGGTTTCCAACTTTTGGGCTTCTGCTGTATAGTCACAGGAAGCCAAAAGGGGTTTTAGCTTATGGGGGTTTATCAGGGATTGGGGTTCCCATAATAGGGTTCATATTAAGGAATCCTACCCCAAGAATCTTAAACCCCCCTTTCGGCCTCCCATCAAAATATAGGGCCCTTAACCTATAATAAGGGAACCTTTGAAGGGGTCTATAAGGGCTACTAATTTTAAGGGATACTATAAAGGGTACTATGATACCGGGGCCTTGATAACTACCTATACTATTCTAATCTTAGGGGTTCTTTTTTATAATGATAGTAACATATATGTGCCCCAGGACCCTACTGATTTAAACAGAAAAGTAAGGCCCCGTTATTCTGAAACCAGCAGGAACTGCATGCACTCAACGTGGCAACGAAGCCAGGAAACCTGCAAGTATTTTGGAACCACGAGAGTCTTCGGCAGAGACTGAACGAGCTTTGTCCCGTGTTGCATGATGATGCCAGTCTTATGGCGGTTCAAAAAGCTGAATCATTCAGCTGTGAGTCGCATTAGAGAGTTTAGGAGATAAGGGACCTCTACTACAGACCCTGGCACATGTGGCACGTGTATAAGTGGGACTTGAAGACCCTTAAACCAGATACCTCATGCATTGAAACAATCCATGGTGGGACCTCGTGAGCGACTGAGCTATTCAAGCCCTAAGGGTCTAAGTACCTGATTATCATATACTCTCCCAAATAGTAACCTACATAACTACTATCCTAAAGCCAAGCACCTGATTATTGGGTCCGTTGGACCCTTGGGGAAGGTGCTGGAGCAGTGGCTCTACTACTCGCGGTTCCACGCCTCCATGGGGTTTGAGTCGATGGTCTTGGTGTCTCAGGTTCTGTAGCTTGGCACCAATCCCTTCATTTTGGGTGTTGGGGGTGAATAAGGACCCCAAAAGTATGTAGAGTAATAGCAACTTATGGGCTTTGGACAATTATTTTGCCTACTGTTGGGGGTCGAGGTAAAGAGGTAAAGTAGAAGCCAGAAAGTTGGAAATTCATTATCGTAACCCCTTTGAGGTAAATTATAGGGGATCCTACCATAAATCCATATTCCAACTTTCTGGAGTTCCCTTTAAGAGGTTTAGGGTTCAGGGCTCGAGCCACGCGGAACCAAGGTATGGGGTGGTTCACATTCCTTTCGGAGTGCCGCCGCACTTGGCTACCATCTTGCTCATGCAGTTTGACCTCGACCCTTGTCCGCTTCAGGCTTTGGGCGTGGGGTTTAGGTTTAGCTTTCTGCTTGGACTATAGATTTAGGAGGTGTTGTGTTTCTACATCCCTTCGCATCCTCTGAACTCCGCCCTGCCTTTTTAACTGCAAGAAACCTCTCGGGTCCTAGGCCTAGGCATAGGTTCAAGATTTACGGTTCTTTGAGCCAAAGACGGGCATAGGCATAGTCGCACCCGTGATGTGCTGAAACCGGAGTTTTGCTTTGTAGCTTCAGGTCAGGGGTTCGGGGTTTAAGTTTCAGGCTTTGAGGTTGCAGGGTTGAGGGTCTAGACGGTTTAGGGTTTAGGGTTCAGGCTTGGGTTCAGGGTCTATAGGGTTTAGGGCTTAACTAGGGTTTAGGGTTTAGGGTTCAGGCTTTACATAGGTTGCGGGGTTTATAGGGTCTACAGGGTGTCATTACCCAGACCCCCGTGAAGATCTAGAAAGTAGATCCCCTAATTTGGGGCCCTATACTACTAAGGGTGCTTTGTAGGAACTCCCATTAAGGGATTTACTTTTTGCATCCTCCCGGGGGTCTGGGTAGGGGTTCTAGACATATTGGACCTTGGATCCTCGGCAAAGGATCCCGGACTTGGGGGCTTTACGTGCGGATTGCTTCGGTTTGGGGCGTGGTTGGTGGCATTGGATGTAGCCCCGGATCTAAATCCGTTCATTGAATTGCTGACGACTACTACTAAAGCAAAGCATTTAATTGAGAATAACGGATAGCAACTATCTAACTCCTTAATTAACATAGTTAAGACCTTGTCAACTCATCTCTTACATCCCAATCTGCTCACGAAGGCCCAAAACGCATAGACCCTAAGACTTCAAAACTCTCAGAACCACAAACCTGGGGACCCTAAACTCCAAACCCTAAACCCTGGACCCTGAACCCTAAACCCCCGCTAAACCTCCAAAACCACGAACCTGGAGCAAGTCAGGAGCATCTGGGCTCCACCCGGGAGCAAGTCGCCAGGCGCGAGACTTGCACAGAGGAGTTGGTGCACCGCTCATAGTGTTAAGGGTTTCTGGCGCTTTTGGGGTTTAGGGTTTAGGGATTTTAGTGTTTATGTGTTTTTAGGGTAGGAGTTAGGTTCGGGAATCAGGGTTTTGGTGTTTAGAGCTTTGGGGTTTGCAGAGAGGACTCAATCCTCGACTTCAAGGAGGCCATCGCTGGCGTGGAGAGGCGTATCTGGGAGTTTCCGGTTTGGGGCTTGGCTTGGAGGTTTATGCTTTGGTTCAGAGTTCGGTGGTTTAGGCTTTAGTTTAGGGTTCATCTGGTGTTGCGGGTGTAGGTAGCGGTTTGTTTTGTGGAAGGGTTTGAGTGTTGTAGGTTTTCGAATGCTTTGGGTTGAATGTTCGGTCCTAAACTTGAACCCTACACCCTACCTTAACCCGGAATAACCTACCTTTTTAAAGGACTATAAAGGACTTATATAAGGAAATCATAATAAGGAAACCAAAAAAGGTAGGTTTTTTCCGGTCCAGGTAATTCCTAACCGTCCTAACCCTTGAACCACAAGCTTGCGGACCATTTTGGGGGTCTTTGGGTGCAGAGCTGGTGGACCCGAGAAGCGAAGATCTCGCTTCCTGAAAGTAGATATTATGAACCTTTTCATGGCTGCGGCTCACGCAGAAGAACGGGCCATGAGTTGCCTAATGTAGAGGCTTTAGTTTGTTGGAATTCATGCCCGGTAATAAAGTTTCGTCGCATCCGCTAGAGACGCTCGACGGAGTACGTGGAGTACAAGTAGTGAGGAATACCCTAGCCTGGCTAGCGGAGGAATTTCATCCGGGAATGAAAGTATGTACGTAATTGATCCGGTCGGAGGACTTGTGGAGGAGTCTACTTGGGAATGCGGTCTTGGACAGGTCTGTTGTAAGTGAACAAGACAGAGTGCGACGAACTGTGGGACCGGCACACTAGGGCTTTCCGGGAGTGTGGGATAGTTACTAAGGGGCTTTAATAGGATACCTTTGCCTATGTTTCAGACCCCGGTAAGAGTCCTCCGTACTGCTTGGACCCGGAGAAACCATGCATGAAGTTTTCAATTATACTCTCACGATGTTCAACTGCTGGAGACACCGCTTTCTGCCCCAATGGTTATCATAGCAAGACACTCCAGCTAGGTGTCTTGGACAAGGATGGGTGTGTTCCAGGCCGCTGAGTGCTGGGCTTAGGGCATGGGCAGCGTTGGTAGAACAGGGCTAAGTACTCAAGCTGAAAGATGTTTGACCAAACAACGCTCTAAAGCCTCAAGCCCTAAAGTAGATGAAGCTAGCAAGGAGGATCTTGGGTAAGCTGGGGAAAGACAGCTGGCCCCGCAACTGCAAGGGGCCTACTTCACAAGAGATGCTGCAAGCCGTGTTGATTGAGGCGCTGGCGATGTTTTCTGCGATTGCACGTGGCCATCGATTCTCTGATGCCGCTGATGTACATCATCACAGTCATCATCGTGCTGCTGCCCAACCAGGATACACCCTAAAGCCGGAATTCGCTGTTGCACTACATGTTAGGTGGCACGTCAAGAAACTGAGCCCTCGCCCTTACATATCCGATAACTGATCAGGATCTCGAGCGGCCGTTTGCACAGTTCGTTCTGGTCTGGTCAATTGGTGCACCTTTGGCGATGGCATACCTATGGCTGCAAGTCCTATCCCTGGCAAGATTTAACAAGCAAATCTTCGAATGGGCTTTATCCACTCGGGACAACGATGTCTACAGAGCGCTTCAACAAAACCAAGAGGGGATGACGTTTTCGGTGTTCGGCTTCACCATCACCCTGCAAAGAATCCGGGTGACCGTCATCTCCTTTGTTGTCGGTGTGTTGCTCAAGTTTGTGACGCAGATGGTTATGGACGCAGCGAAAAAAACGAAACTAAGCGTGTGGGGGTTCCGGGTTCAACTCTTCATCAGTCCGATGTTTGGGCTGCGAACCCTCAATGCCTGGTGCCTCCTTCCCCTTTGGATTAATTCCTGGGTTGGCCAACCTCTGGCCCAAAGTGACATGCCGGAAGGAACAGGTCCACTCAGGAGTTACACAACAGTTAACCCAGTTGTCCTGACTGTCATCACCAACGGCAGCAAGAGCGACAGTAGTAAGCAGGCTATCAGATCACCCAAGGACTACCGGTGTTTTGTTCGACAGGTTCCTTATCTAGACTGTGCAGCAGAAGAACATACCGTCTTGGTGAAGGGCGACGTCTCTGATCAACACCATGACATTCATCATGGTCACAGCCACCATGATCAGCCTAACCCTCCCCATCGTCGTCTTCATCTCTTCATCATCAGCAACACAGTTTACTTGTCCTAAACTTCCGCCATAAGGACGGCAATGATCTCGCAGCTTGAACCCCAAAGTCTCAAGCCCTGACCCCTAGACCGTAAACCCTTAAACTCCTAGACCCCAATGCCAAAGTCTACAGCCCTACACCCCTAAACCCTAACTCCTAGACCGCAAACCCTGAAGTATGATGGACGACTTCGATGCGACCTTCTCAGCTGCGCCGGTGGCACCATGGTCCCGACCTTACCCCAGATGTAATCATAGAACATATAGGGCTCAGAGTTTGGAGGTTGGGGTTGAGGGTCCGTAGGGGTTCATAGAGGTTTATGGTATGGGGTCCTGAATATGGGTTGTGTGGAGTTGTGTGATTTCGGGACCTTGATAATTAGAATAAGGTGTTGGGGGCTCTTATGCAGCGATTATGAGCCGGAACACTGAGGAAGAGCATTAACTACTGACTATTCATGCAATAGGGGTCGGATGAAGTATTGGAGAAATACTCCTTGAGGTTATCTGTTCTCTTATAGTCTACTACCACCGCAAGAAACTAATCTAATTTCTGAGGCCGCTGTCTTAGGCTTCGAGGCTCGGTTGCACCCACAACTTCCAAAATGCAGCTCCATGCCTTGAATATCCAGAAAGCTCCCAGGGCCTCCCAAACCCCCTAATTGAGGAATATACCTTAAATTATATTAGGGATCCTATTATAGTTTAAGGTATATTCCTTAATTAAGGGGTTTTGGAGGCTCTGGGCTGTGGTCTCGATTATAGTTTGAGGCGCCGCACATTAGCTGCGAGCAACGCACATTCCGTAGGCGGTGGAACTGCAACTGAATGGCTGGTAACGGCATACTTTTCCAATACTATTCCGTAGGGTCCCCTATAATATGATATAGTTTTACATGATGCTTTTTTACTATACCCTCAACCCTATTCTAGTATAAGACCCCTACAACAAGCCATTTCACAGCTATCGATTGTTCCAGACACCAAACGACTCTTCACCCTCTGGACCAAGCCCGGGGATCTCAACTCAGCTGCTGGCCATCCCAACAAACACAGGATAGTTGAGGGTTTACGGGCTGTGGTATAGACTTATTAGGGGTTTTATAAGGGTACAAGAGGCCAGATTTTCGCAAATCCTCGTTTCGAGCTTGGGAAGCTTCTTCCATGCAACCCCGAGCTTCGAAAACTCAGTCGCAGAACCCGAAGCCTGCGAGCTGCCCAGTTTAACCATCCGAATCACGAAGACGGAGGACACGGTTCAGATAGGGGCCGCAATAATTGCCAATACTATTCTACCCCCAAACCCTATTCCAATTATTAAGGCCCTTACAGTCAGGATTCAGTGGTTTCGTGCTGAAGAAAAAGGTGGTGTTCCGAGCGTTTCGCCTTTGTCTGGGTGCAGGGTCTTCGGAGGCCTCAAAAGGTGGGATGAAGGTAGGTAGGATTAAGGATCCCTTATATAAGGACTCTCATTTGGGAATATCCCACCAACCTTCATCCCACCTTTCGAGGCCCTCGAGGGTCTGGGGCCACTCTGGGATTTGGACCTTGCGGTTAAGATGTTTAGGGTTTAGGGTTTAGGCTTTCTTCTGCGATGTTGCTGTTCATGCCATCCATCTGCTTCTGACATAGGACTACTACGACCACTACCATTGTCACAAGCGCTGCCACTGCTACTACCTCAACGCGCGTATCACTACCATCACCACCACGACTACTACTCCTAGTACTCCGACTACTCCTGCCTGCTCCTACGACTTATAGTACGACTGTGACGATGACGACAAAGACGCGCACTGTGCTTGGAGGGATCTTGCACTAGCTGCGGCTGCTGTCGCAGTATGGTTGTGACAGTGTACAGGATGGGGATGATGCATCTTCGATAGACAAAAAATCAACAAGCAAATGTAATCATTCACATATGGGCGGTTGTCAAAATTATGGCCCGTTTTAGGTCCCTATTATAATATAGCACCTATTATTTAGGGTACCCAGAAAGGAGCCTTGTTTTTGACAACTACCCATATATATATATATATATATATATATATATACACACATGGTCTGCCGCCTGCCGCATGCAGGAGTTTGTAGGAGCTCCATTCTGCATTTCTAACTTGCTGCAACATCGGCTGTATGATTAGGGTGGTCCACAGACTACAAGGCTCCGTGGTTGCTTCAATTTCTTTGCAGTTTCCTTAAATCCTGAACCCCTAAACCCTCCGCATCCACGACTTAGTCCTCGGAGTTTCGACTTGTTAGCTGGCCCCAGTCGCACTCCTCTCGGCCGCAGAAGCCTGACTACACACTGAACAGCTCCAACCTGCGAAAAAACCTCAAACCCTCAGCCCCAAACCCTATAAACCCTAAGCCAGAAACCCCTAAACCCTAACCGCCCTAAAGCCTAAGCCCTAAGCCATCAACTTCCCAAGCCCGTGTGGACAGGAGCAGATGTCACTCATGATGCAGGTGCCGATCTGATCCTGTGGCTTTTTTTATCGAACACCTAATTTTTTTGCGCCTTAATGATTAGAATAGGGTCCCTGCAGTACTGTAGCCTGTCCAGTAACCCTGATAGTAGCCCGTATGTTGCAGTAACCTTAACCCTAAACCCTAATCCCCAAACCCTAATCAGCTGCAGCGCTTCAGATTTGAGTTTCATGCCCAGCGACTCCATCACTCAGCCTCAAGCGCTGAGCAGTTGAGGGCGCGAGAGTTTGGGGTTGATGAGCCCGACACCCCGAACCTGAACCCCGAGCTTAATGCAAAGGCACAGTTCATTCTTAACAATCAAGGATGCGGCTGCTTATCTCCGGGTCATGGGCACAGTTTGGCAAACTTCGCTATCTCTGACATCTGAGAAACCTGGAGATCATACGATGCTCGGGGTTATGCCAACTGTTCTCGACCATATTAAGGAGTAGCTTGAAGTGAATGAAAGGTGACAATGTAACATACTTCTCTTGTTGATCCGTTGGTCCTGTACGTAGAGCTACCCGGAACAGGGCCTCCAAGCAACAAGGACAGCTCCGGAAAAGACAGTCGCTCTGTCCTCCAACTACTGCTTCCCCTCGGAGCATAGAGAAGTACCTGTCATAGTATTACATGCGGTATGGTGCCTTTGTAAAATATGCCCATTCTGGACTTGGGCGCATGGTAGGTGGCCCCGCCCGTAAGAAGCACGAAAGAGCAGCGACTGTCTCAGCGCTTCACCGCCTATGTGATCGAGATTAACGACTTCGGCAAGGTGTGCGAGGCATCGGCTTCATGTATATTCGTTTTTGCATCATATAGTTTACCATAACACCCTGTTCTAGTTGTTCAGGCCGTTCACGGGAGTTTGTTTGCAGGGTTGTTGACCTTAGAGTTAGACACCCAGAGTTCAACAACCTTGGGCGCAGTGCTAGGTAGCTCCAAAGGGCCGGCGTGCCTAGAGTACGAGCAAGCCGACAGTGCAAGAAGACGCCATCTTACAAAAAGTTGGAAACCCAATAGATTCAATCCTTGAGAGTACTGTGGGGTTCCCAGCACTAATCCGATTTCCAACTTTTTGGGGTTTACCATAATCTCGATAACAGAAACCTGAGTCGGAGAATCCGAAGAGCAGTGTCTTAGCGGCTTTGAGATGTTTGCTGTGGCCTGGGGTTTAGAGTTTTTCGCTGGGTAGGCTGTTGTTTCTGGGCCTATGGCTCTGGGGTGCGAGCATGTGATGCATAGATGTTCATAGACTTGCAGCGCTGTCTCAAATAGCCTCTTCAGCATCTTAGAGCCCTCGACTTTGGCAGAGTAAGTCTTGTGCGAGTGTTCAGCGTCCCAGATGTCGAGGTGTTCATGGCTGCGCGTCACAACGACCCATCTCTCCGATCTTCCATGCATCTTGAAGCCGAACCCGCATACCTTTGAGCAAAGTGTGACAGTGTGACTTTGTAACAACTTGGCAGGTATCACATCGGTATAGCGACTTCGAAGCCTTGTACAAGGCGGGCAGCATCGCGTGCCGGGGAATGTTGTCCGAGCTCATGGCGGTTTACGATTTTGGCTTTCGGGTGTGGGCTCCAGGTGAGGGCTCGTTTGGCCGAGGGGTTTAGGGTTTAGGGTGTCGGTTGCCAAGACATGTAGCGCCCTGCCTGCGAGGTGGGGTCTCGGTCTCTGCCACAACTGCGTCCGCTGCACCAATGTAGCAAGTGATTCTGCCAAGGGATCCAAATCTCCAAGCTCCCCTGTAGTATCCGTACGCTTTTGCCCTTTTTCTGTTTGGGTTCCCTTATTACACCGTGTCACTTCCAAGATGAACGACATGTGCAGATCTGCCTAGGAACACAGCCGTGCTGCCTCAGAACACAGAGTTCGAGAGCAAAGAGGCCTAAAGGTCAGAGGTTGGCATCCGGGTAGCGGATCAGTATTCTACAACCCTACAGGCCTACATCTTAGACGTACTGGCGCCCGACATCCCTCAACTTGCGTGTTCCTCAAGGCACGATCTTAAACGAGGGACTACCGTAGAGAACTCCACACACATGGAAGCTCCCTGAAACAGGGACCCAAATACAGGGGCCTTAATAATTACCTATACTATTTTGGGGGTGTCCTTTTTGTAATTAAAGTAGAATATATACCCCAAAACCCCAATTCTTGTTATTAAGGCCCCTATATTATAAATAGAACCCTTATAGTAACCCTTGAAAGAAGCCCTAGTCTAATTGTTAAGGCCCCTACCCTGCTTGCGAGAGCTCCCGGAAAGACCCCTAAACCCCAATCCCCCAATACCCTACACCCTATATACCCTGGCCCTAAACCCTGTCAAACCCTACATACCCTAAACCACTATAAACCCCTAAACCCTGAACCTTAAACCCTAATACCCAAATACCCTCAACCCTAAACCCTATAAACCCTGAACCCTAAACCCCAAATAACCTAAACCCTAAACCCCAAATGCCCGAAACCCTATCAACCCCTAAATCCTAAGCCCCTAATACCCTAAACCATACATATATACCCTAAACCCTAAACCTCTAAGCCCATCCTAGTACAGGAATTCTAACTGTTCTGCAGTTCGAAAAGGGCCCATAAAAAAAAAAAAAAAAAAAAAAAAAAAAAAAAACTTTTAAACCCTGAGCCCCTAAACCCGGGGACCGGTAAAGATGAAAGGCGCTCCTTCTGGCCCTTCCTGGGCTTCAGCTGCCGCCGATGCCGCCCAAGGCGCTGCAGTTTTGGATTTCGGGGTTTACCCATTTGATGGCCTTGGGGTTTAGGGTTTAGGGGTTTAGTGTTTAGGGTTTAGGGGTTTAGTGTTTAGGGTTTCGCGTTTTAGATTTCGGGATTTACCCATAGTAGTTCCTTCTGTGGGGTTCATATTTAGAACCCTATAAGGTAATCCCTAAAGGGAACTACTAATTATGGGGCCTATGGGTACAAGGTTTAGGGGTTTCGGGATTTAGGGGTGTAGGGTGTGGGGGGTTTAAGGTTTGTAGTGTTTTTTTTTGTTATGGTGTAGGGTTTATAGGGTTTAGAAGGTTTGGCGTGCAGGGTTTTAGGGATTAGGACTGCTTTGTGTGCATCTAAGGCTTGGGGCTTCTCTGCCCTAAGCCCAAAAACGGCTACTGGGCGTAGAGTATGGGCTCGGTCGCAGGTCTGCGGTTTGTCAAAGGAGAAAAGGAGGGACCCTTAATGGGGACCCCTACCCTATAATGGGGCTATATAATGGGTTTATAATAGCTATATTAAGGGTATACTACCTAGGGGTCCTTATTAAGGGTCCCTCCTCTTGCCCTTGGAGTTTGTCTTGGGAGAGAGAAGGTTATTTCGGCAGTGTTGCCGCCTTGTGCCGCTAGGGTTTAGGAATTTTCAGGGTATACGGTTCAGTACCTACGGTTGCGCAGTCAAAGGTGCCTTAAGTAATATTGGGCCTTACAGTAATAGTATACTATAAGTAATTAGTTTGAATAAGGAACCTTCTAAATAGTGTAGGTAATTATTCAGGCCCCTACAGTAGGCCGGCTCATGAGATTGGAGGAAGCAGGGGGCAGCGGCAGCCCCTCGGTACTTCGATTTGGACGCGCTTGTGGCCATTTTCCAAGGGTAAATGGAGGGACCCCTAATAAGGACCCCGACTGTATACCTTAATATAGCTATTATATACCCATTATATAGCCCATTATAGGGTAGGGGTCCCCATTATTAAGGGTCCCTCCTTTTCCCCTTTGACATTTGGTTCTGGCATTGTTCATGGCTGCTTGGAACCTGACAACACCGGAAACCTCCAGTTGCCTCAATAATGAATTGCTGCCTTACATATTATTGGATGGTCCGTGACCCATTGTTTAGGCAACTGGTAGTTGGAAGCAGAGGGCATGAGTGGATTCGGAAAGCTGCCTCTTGGTATTCTGATCTCTGGAGCCTTACAAGCAACGAATATTTTGTTGCTTCAAAACTCGGAACCAGACCGCTAACCTTAAGCGCCATACACCTTTGAACCTTGAACCCTAAACCCTAGTGCCCACAAAAGGCCTAATTCCATTTGGGCCTGATAACCCTCAAGCCTTTGTAGCTGAATAGGTAACCTGTAACCTTTTGGGGTTTAATCCTACCATCATTGAAAAGGTTTACCTTCTGTTCTCTGGGCTCGGGTACCCAGCCAATAAGCTGTCAACAGCCAGGGTGCTGATGGCACGGATGCAGCCGTCATTGGATCCCGGAAGGCCCTGGGTGCTGAGTTTTCAGAGCTTGAGACTCAGGGGTCAATGTAGGAACCCGATCAAAAGACCCTGGGCGTATAACCCCAAAATAGTAGGGTTCCTATACGGAAAACAAATAGAGGCCCAATGTTTCTTAATCAGGTTCCTACGTTAGGGAAACCCTAAACCCTAAACCCTAAACCCTAGACTGTTTGGGGTTTCAGAGCCTTGGTGGTTTCGCTGCTCTCGAAGTTTGGTTTCGTCTTTCTTCAGGACCCCTGAACCCGTGATCCGAAGTAGTAAACCCCTACTTAGAGGATCATGGGACTTAGTAAGTAGGTTATAACTGGGGTTATAAGTCCCCTAAGTGGGGTTATCCTAATTATAACCTACTTATAACCTTACTTACTAAGTCCCATGATCCTCCAAGTAGACTTTAAGACCCGAAAGATCGGCTCCTAACCGTGAAGGGCTCAGGTTCGGGTTCAGCGCGTTTTGTAGTGGGCTAAGAAGACTTGCGCTGTGGTGTTTCCGTCTTATGGGATGCGCGTGATTCTTTTTATTTATATATATATATATACAGATATAGATATACATATCTATAATCATATACTGTTGTTCGTCTATATTGTATGACTGCACTGCTGGTCGATGTCTGTATGTGTACTCATCAGTGAAACAATTTGTATTCCGATAAGGCATATCACGGGCTTGTAGATGGGCTGCTTGAGGGCTTTCAGGTTCTGTCAACGGTGTTTAGCAATTTGTTGGGCACTGCTCCCACTTCGCAACAGTTACAGACTACTTGCAATATAGATATTTATTTAAGGCCCTTGGGGCAGTACCTCTGCAATTGGGCGAAAGTGGAGGTGGAGCTGGAGAAGGTGCTGCGCGCGATGATCGCAAACGCGGAGGCCGAGTTGACAGGGACCCTAGGCAGCCCAAGCAATATCCTTCCTGACAACAATTCCTTGCACGAGTCCTTAACTGTGTTCTTGTTAAGGAGTTGAACTCGAGCTGCCATAATAGGGACCTCTAGTAATACTATATAAGACTATGGTTTCCTCATTATGGTAACTTGTATATCTTAAATCCCGCGAGAACCTAGTCAAAGGGAGGGGTGTAGGTCTCATGTGGCCATACTCTGTTTTTGGTTCCTTGTTTGCAGTCCCCAGCTCTCCTTTCGGTACAGCACTCTGGAAGGCTGGATCCTATCGAGTAGCCTGAGGGTCTGTTTGGTCAGCAAGATGGGTTTTCAACAGCGGTAGTGTCAATCAGTATATGAATTTGGGGAGTCGGGGTCCTTGTATCCTCGCGGTATTGTGTGGTTTGTATTGGCAGTTACATGCAGCGAGAAAAGCACTTTCTTCTTGTTTCACATACCGTCGTTGGCAGGTGATACCTTGCCGTCATTGTTCCAGTCACAGCTTAATGGACGTGATCGAGGTACATAGGTGTACACGGATGCGCGCGAAGCAGACATCCGAATTGAACAACAAACGGCATACGTGGCAGGAAAGCATCAGTGAGTGAGGATCAACACATGTATGTACGAGCAGCCTGTAGAACTGAGTCCATGCTGACTGCATGCGCATGCGGTAATGCGTGCGTGTGCTTCTGTGTATGTACATTAATATATCATACATATACTTATACTTATAACATATGTATATATATATATATATAGATGGATGTGTGTGTACACACGCACGCGTAGATGCACGAGCACTTGCAGGTACGGCATTACCCATGCGGAAATGTGATTATGGAGGTATGTACGTGGCAGGCGTTAAGACTGGGAAACAGCAGAAGTTCTAGGCCTAGGGCTTTAGAGTTTAGGGGTTTAGGGTTTAGGGGTTTAGGGTCTAGGATTTAAGGTTTAGGGTTTGGGGTTAAGGGTATTCTTGACCCTTGTTTCCTGAACCTTTCTTTTTAAAGAAGTTCCGGCATTGTTGTCCAGAGAATCCAGGCCCCCATGTCCAGCAACTCCCAGTCTTGTCGACAGGTTGTCATGGAGAAGAGCCTACACCTGATGATCCGGCATGTATTGGAACCGGATTAAGGGTTCAGGGTTCAGGCTCCGGTATCGGGCATGTGTTGGCAGAGACTGAGAACTGTTTTCGGTGTTTTTGTGTTTCTGAGGTTCAAGGCTCAGGGTTTTGGGCTTGGGGGGTTTTGGGGGTTTGTCTGATGTCAGGGTTGAGGGTCTAGGGTTTAGGAGTTTGAGTTTAGGTAGGGTTTAGGGTCATGTATTTACTTTGGCTGCAATGGAACGGAAAAGTTCCTTCAGGAACAGTCAGAGTCGAAGTGCTCAAGCCGCCGTTTGGGCTTACAAAGGTTAGAACAGAGCCCTATAAGGGGTGCTATAAATAAGGGGTTCTATAAGGGCTACCAAAGGGCTATCAAGAATCACATCCGCTGGTCCTTGTGGAAGCATACATGCCTTAACCCTACCTCCATTGTCATTCCTCTTTTTCTGGCTTAACCTGTTTTGTATCTAGAACCCTGTAAGGTAATACAGTAAAGGAGCTGCAATGGAGACTATAGGGATAGCCCTAATGCGAAAGTCGAAAAGCGGATCGTCCCAAGGCCCTAAACCTGGACAGCCCCAAACCCTGAACCGGTGAAGCCACAGAGCCTAATCACCCTCAAAAACCTTTGCAGCAGCTTGTTCAGAAACCTTCATGAGCTCCCCGTGACTTCCTGCCTAAACCCTCAACGGCAAACCGCTGAAATGCATATTCATAAGACACCCTAAATAGCTTTGTAGTACTTTTAGAACCCCAAAGTGCCCTTCCGGAAGCCTTCTCATAGAACCCTCAGATAGCCTTAAAGGGGAGCTTATCTTAAAGGGTTGGTTCTACAAGTAACCTTAGAGGGCACTAAACCCTGAAAGGAACCGTGAAAGAAACCCTCGAAGGGCTCTTTGCTGGAAGCCCTTGAAGGGTTCCTTTAGAGTAAAGTTTCCCGTAGAAGAAACACCTAAAGGAACCCTTCGGGTATCCTTACAGGGATCCCTTGAAGCAACCATTAGGTATCCTCAAAGGTAGTATAGGGGCCCAAAAAATTACCTGTGCTATTCTTGTGATTCTTTATTGAATATATAGTAGTATAGGCCTCAAAACCCTATCCTTATTATTAAGCCCCCTACATTACCCTTAAGGGTACCTTCAAAAGGATCCAACTCCCTGAAAGCCGAAATCTCTTTAGGGTTTAGAGTTTTAGGGGTTTAGGGTTTAGGGAAAGGTACCCTTAAGGGCACTCTCAAAAGGACCAAATCCCCAAGCCGAAATCTCTTTAGGGCTTAGAGTTTCAGGGGTTTAGGGTTTAGGGAAAGGTAACCTTAAGGGCACCCTCAAAAGGATCCAACTCCCTAAGCTATTTTGGTGATTCATTATCATGATTATAGTATAACCCTATCGTAATTATTAAGCCCCTACATTACCCTTAAGGGTCCTTCAAAAAACTACGTAGGCCTTTGGGACATTTTATATGTTCCCCTTATTTGGCCCCATAGGACCCTATTTACGAATACTTTTCAGAGGCTTTAAAGGGCCAACCTAGAAAAGGATCCAACTCCCTAAGCTATTTTGGTGATTCATTATTATGATTATAGTATAACTCTATCGTAATTATTCAGCCCCTACATTACCCTTAAGGGTCCTTCAAAAAAGGATCCAACTCCCTAAGCCGAAAGAGGTGGAAGTTTCTGGAGCTCGGGAACCCCACCGTGATCGCAACTCGATTCGTGACGGTTCCGAGGCCCGAGTTTAGGGTTTAGGACTTAGAAATGAAGGGTTTAGGGCTCAGAATTTAAGGGTTTAGGGCTCAGAATTTAAGGGTTTAGGGCTCAGAATTTAAGGGTTTAGGGCTTAGAAATTAAGGGTTTAGGGTTTAGGGTTGAGGCTCCAAAGTAGTTCCTTGTTGGGGGCTCATATTTAGAATCCTATAAGGTAATCCCGAAAAGGAACTACTTTGGAGCCTATGGGTAGGGCTTAGAATTTAAGGGCGGAGAGTTGAGAGTTTAGGGTTTAGGGAGTTGAGAGTTTGGGGCTTAGGGGTTGAGAGTTTAGGGGCGCAGAGTTTGGTGTTTCGGGCTTGGGCCTGAGGAGTTGTAAGCGTTTTAGAGTTTAGGGTTTTTTATGGCTTGGGTTTGGAGTAGAGGTACGTACCATACAGGTACTATGAGGTGTACTTTGAGGAGTTTAGCGTTTTCAGTTGGGAGTTGCTTACTAGTTACTGTTGGGGTCAAGACTATGAAGGGGTACTATGGGAGCTTTATCAGGGACTAGGAGGTTTGGGGCAAAAATCCGCAAAATTTTCCGTTAAGAAAACCTTAGAGGCACCCTGAAAGGAACTCTTAAGGTACCGGTACAGCTACTGTAAAACCCTAAGCCCTCAGACCTTATGTTCTGTCTACGGGAAGTCCTGAGTTTTGTCGGGTGATTCCAGCGATCCACAGCCCGTGCCCTAGCAGCCACGGTTTAGGGTTTAGGGTTTCTGGAGACTAAACTAAACCCAAGCTTCGTGCCGAACCCTAAACCGACTACAAATTCTAGCGCAAGGCTTTCCTCTCGAACAGATATCGCAGGGTCGCCTTTATATAGACGAGCACTAACAGCGGTCAACGCGATGTATAGGATTATTGTATGGTTCCCCTGCAGGCAGCCTAAACTTGGTTTTGGGTTTCATTGCAGTGCTTACTCAAGTCCCACAGCCACCTGCTTTCTCCAGTCCCCTATACCCCCCAAAAACCCCTAAACCCATATATACCCTTAAACTTTAACCCTAAGCCTAAACCCTAAACCCTGACAAACCCCTTAACCCTAAACCCCCCAGAATAAAGAACGTGCCCCCTCCCCTCCAATGAAGAGGAGGGATCCTGTATCAAAGGGGAAAAGGAGCGACCCTTAATGGGGACCCCTACCCTATGATGGGCTATAAAATGGGTACAAAATAGCTATATTACGGGTATATACCTAGGGGTCCTCATTAAGGGTCCCTCCTTTTTCCCACTGACTGTAGCAAGGCTTCAGGGCTCTTGGGCTCTAGGCTCCCCGGGGCCCGGCTCTGTTCCTAAAGGGGCCTTGGATGTGCCTGTATTATAACATAATACAATACATATATATATATATATATATATATCACATATTTCTACTTATCTAAAAAACTGTCTGTTATACATATATATATATATATATATATATGTTTGTATATATATAATATATATATAATGGGATCTTCGGGTCTCTGGATCCTACATTGAGTCTCCATTGTAACCAAGTCTATGGGTAGTACCCTCTGATGTGAGTCTGGTTAACCGAAAGAAGGAACTGCAATGGAGACTTTAGGTAGGCACTGCCCATAGGCCCCATAGTAGTTCCTTTTTGGGATTACCTTATAGGTAAACATGAACCCCAAAAAGGAACTACTATGGGGCCTATGGGTAAACTCTAAACCGCAAGGCCATTAGTTTATCCAAGGGTAAAAGGAGGGACCCTTAATAAGGACCCCTAGGTATATACCCTTAATATAGCTATTATATACCCATTATATAGCCCATTGTAGGGTAGGGGTCCCCATTAAGGGTCCCTCCTTTTCCCTTTTGAGTTTAGTTTTTGGGCTTAGAGGATTTATGGTTTTCAGGGCTTAGTGGAACCTCCGGATCTGGCCCTTTGTGTTTTTTTGTAAGGGGCTGGAGGGGCTTTAAGGGCTAGGGTTTAGGGGTTTAGGGTTTAGAGGTTTAGGGTTTAGGGTTTGGGGGTTTAGGGGTTTAGGGTTTCGGGCTTGAAAGCAGGGAGTTGGTTGGAATGGGATGTCCCCGCAGGGCACGCGGCTCAGTCTTCAAGACCCTCGCGAAGCTTAACGACGAGAAGTACCGCGACGATGTGCGAGGGCCCCGACTGCAGGGATTGGAAATGATTGGGATCGAGCTTCCTTGAACCTCATGCCCTAACACACTTGCATCCTATCCTTTCAAACCCAAACAGAGCGACCCGTACCCTCAGCATCCATGATTGTGGTCCAAGTGTTCTTGTGAAGTCTACGGACGTCGAGTGGCTAGGAGGGTCATGTTTTGTTCTGTGGTGCTGCATGGGTTTGGGGCGCTGACTCTGGGTCGGGTGTAGAGCTCGGGTTTATGCTTTAGGGTTAATATAGAGGCCTAAATCAATACCAATACTGTTGCGGGAGCTCCTTCTTAAAATTGTAGTATAATGGGCCCCAAAACCCCAAGGCCCCTATAGTAGGGTTTAGAACTGTTGCACAGTGACGTCTTCGATTCCTGTTCGTCTGGTGAACTGTTGCAGAGTGACGTCTTCGAATCCTGTTCGTCTGGTTCCATATTCCCATGGACGTAGCCGGGAGTATCTTAATCTTCCTAAACAAGGATTAGGGTTTAGGGCTGAACGGCGAACCGTCAACGTGAGCTGTTCTAGAGTTGTACAGGCTGTGCCCAGTGTATTCTCCGGAACAGGACCGTGCAACGTTGTACGGGCCATGTTCTAGACCAACTCTCCAATCCAAAACCCTTCCAGGACCCCCCAATAGCCCTTTAATGGAACCGCTGTGGTCCTGGATAGTGGGCATCTAGGGTATACTAGAGGGTAGTTGGGGGGTCTAGGTTAGCACCTAAAGCCACTTAACCTCAAACCCTTTCACCCGCCATGCAAGCAAGCGATGAGGTATCGTCTTGGTCACGCCAGTGTAACCGACTTGCTGCTAGAGGCTGGTGGGGATCTTCGGGGACCAAAAAGGACATAAGCATAAGCAATTTATAGGGACACCTCTACCTTATTGGGGTTCATTATAAGGGGGTTGATATGGGATATCCCTATCCTTATTTTTGCTTATGTGCTTTTTTGGGGCCCTAGATCTTTGTCAAAGGTCGGGGTTCCTTTTCGAGCAGTTGCTGTTTCGGTTGCCTCCTAGGATTTAGAGTCGGGTAAGCCAAAAGGGAACTAGAATGGAGACCACAAGTAGGGTTCATAATGGCTGGGTGACCGCTGTGCGCAACAGATGATTTGTCAGGAACCTTGCCGTCAGGCCAAGTGGGAAATCCAGGGGAGTGGAGATCCTATTATAATTTAAGGCATATTCCTTAATACAGGGGTAATGGGACCTCTGGGGATAGCTTTATGGCCGTGGGCATGCCGGGCGCAGGGTACAGGGTTGAGATGGGATTAGGGTTTAGGGCGGTTTCGGATTCTTGACTGGAGGATCTCCTTCCGATCCGGAAGTTGATGCCCTCATTGTTAACTAGGACCCAGAGTAAGCCTTTATGCCCTTTTTTGGGGTTCGGGTTCCTTGGTTCTAGCCCCCTTTAAGCCAAAAAGGGCACCCTTTTTGTTCCTAGGTTACTCTTGGGTCTAGGTCTAGTTAAGGCGATAGGATGTAAGGCTCCAGGGTTTAGGGTGTAACGGTTGAGTGCTGCGGGAGTCCAGAGGCCAACATGTCCCAACGATGCAACGATTTCGATCAAAAGTGCAGTATTTGGGGTGCATATGGGAGTTTCCGAAAATAGGGCACCCGAATATAGCACCCTATGTTAAATAGTAGCACCCTCATTATAAGGACCGCAAAATACGGTACCCCTAATTTTCGGAAACTCCCATATGGTAAGGATCTTGCTATTTAGGGTCAAGCTTGAGGTCCCTGATCCTGAAACGCATGTCGCCACTTGGAGGGTCGGGGGACTTTGTAAGTAGGTAGTAAGTAGACTTATAAGTACCCTAAAAGGGACCCTAATTGGGGTTATGGTACTTATAAGTCCTTAGAATAACCAGTTACTAAGTCCCCCGACCCTCCTAGCAGGGCCTTCGGGAACATCGGAGGGGAACGGACTCGGGTCACTGGCCGCAGCCTGAGCTTACTTCTGATGGTGATCTCAGTGGCAAGATGGTTTAGGGTTCAGGGTTTAGGGTTGAGGGTTTAGGGTTCAGGGTTGAGGGTTGAGGGTTCAGGGATAAGGGTTTAGGGTTGAGGGTTTAGGGTTCAGGGATAAGGGTTCAGGGTTTAGGGTTCAGGGACAAGGGTTCAGGGTTTAGGGGTTAGGGTTCAGGGTTTAGGGTTTAGAGTTAGGATGAGGAAGTGCAAGATGATGACCTCTCGGCGCTGATGAAGACAAATATGTATATGTAACGGCAATATAGAGTCCAGAGTCGGATGAGGGAAAAACAAGGATGGGTATGTCGTTCGATGATGCTTAGAAGACTGCCATGACTATGATTACGTTGTCGAGCCCTTCGAGGGGATAGGACATTCTCTACCATGGGAAGTCAATCTGGACCAACGTTGCTAGAAACCAGGGTGAATCGGAGCGACATCACGCAATCTCAACAACAGTGCCCACTCCATGCTCCCAACACCCAAGTGTCGGTTCAGGGATTTAAGGTTTCAGTGTGTGATGTACGAGAATTTCACCTGCCCACGCTCCGGCCCAGATGCCTCCGTCACACTCGCAAGCAGAAACCTGCGTGCAAGCACACACACACAGACAGTCAAAGGGCCCTGGTGCCCTGCATTCTGCCGCTCAGGTCCTGCCAGAAGGAAGGCTGGTTCTTTAGGTCTCCATGTCTTCGGAATCATTGTGCCGTCTTGAATTGTTGAAAGGGTTTGTGTTGACATGAAGGAGCACAGGGAAGATCGAGAAATACAGTAAGCATATCCGTCTATCGATCTACCTATCTGTCTGGATGTTGCGCTGCACATGCACCCACACGCGCTGTTGTCGGTTTTGTGCAACTCGTTGCGCGGTCTCTGAATGAAGCTTAGGTGGGGATGCCCTATACCCTAAAGGGGTTTAGGGTTTAGGGGTTTAGGGTTTAGGGTCTTAAAACCTAAACCTGGGTTCACGGGTCTGGGTTTAGCACTGCCGCTCGCCTTGGCCCGCAGATGCGACCACCGAGTTCACTTTGGGGGATTTGGCTTTTTGGATTCAGGGTTTAGGGTTTGAGGTTAACCCATTGTATAGAGCCGTGGGTAGTTCGTAGTTGATACTTTTCTCTATGGGCTTCCGCAATAATCTTGTATCATGAGACCGCCCCAAGCCCCTAATCCCAACCCCTAAACCTATATGGAAAATTAGGGTACCTTATTCTGGGATCCTTGCAATAAGGATCCTACTATTGAGGGTACTATATTAGGGTCCCCTGTTTTCGGAAACTCTCCATATAGCCGACGCCCAAGACCTCCGAAGTAGTTCCTGAGAAGGCCGCATGCCGCTTTGCCAGCTGGTGGCCGGAGCTTTGGGCACTACCCAGGCCGTGGGGGATGGCAAGGATCTTGGCTAGGTGATCCCTACCCGCCATAGCCTTGGCGATGTTGTAGTTGCATAAAAGTTATATTGCGGCTATAGCTACAGATCTGTTACAGTACACGTGAATTGTGGTGTACATTTCAACATTGTGATGTTGTTGTTGTAATTATTACAGTTACCAACCAGGGTTGGTATCTGAAAGTTTGGCAACAAGCCGGGTGTAAACCGTTTTTGCGTAAGCAACATATTTAGGCTATGGCTGTTTGCAAATGCATGCGTTTGCTTCTCTCTGTGCTGTATGCATGTGCAGATGTAGAAGGATGGAAGATGAGAGATTTGTAGACGAGATTTTCTTAATTAGGGATAGGTGAAGACTGCATCTGGGAGAAAGTCCTTTCAGGCATGGTTTGGCTGTGGTATGCGATTGATCTCCCTTCATGCCCACGAAATCTGCATCGTCCCCTAAACCCTGAACCCTAAATCAGTTTTAACATGAAGGAACTGTAAACTGAAGCCTGAAGGCTGGACACATCAAGCCTGAACTAAATTGCAAAGCTTCGCAGCACTCGGCGACCAAACCCCAGCTGAGCCTCCAAAACCGTAAACTGTAAACCCGAAGCCACCTGAAACATTCCGCTAGAGGCACGATTAGCCCGAGGCCATCGTATAAGCCCGAACAGGAATCCGCAGCCGGTTCTAATGTCTGCAACCTAGAGTTCACCATGAAGCCGTCTTATCAATGTCAGGGATTGGATTTGAAGGCTTTTGGGGAAGCACAAGCACACAGTGACCGACAGCGAATAGCACTACAAAGTCTTCTGGGCCCGAAATACAGCTCCAAGCTCTCGATCTTCTAGTGCAGGCCGCACGCGACCGCCTTGTAGATGTGACTTCGCCGCAGAGTTTGGCGGGATGCCGGGGATTTCAGCCTTAAGTGTTCGGGCACCTGTAGGTGTCATGGATTATTCAGGGCTTCAGGCTAAACCTAAACCCTAGCAGGGGGGCTGTTGGGTTTAACGGTTGGCGGGTGCAGCTTGGAGCGTGATTGGTTCTTGAGCCGCTGTAGAGCAGCACCAATAGTATGTGGAACGAATGACCAGCAAGTATGTGGCTGAGTATCTTATCCTTATCGCATGATGATGATGATGATGATGATGATGGTAGGCCACGCCTGTTCGGAAACTGGACAGGTTCGACACAGGAAATGTTGAAGACCCACGATAACCAAGAGTCCATATGGCTTTTATGCCTTCACGGCCCGTTTTACACCAGCTAGACTGAGAACGCGCAGCCGTATGTTCAAGCTTGCATAACAAAGGCGAATGCGATCACTTACTTGCACGGCAATGTTGTACAAACTTGAAAACAGGATCATCACTGGAGATTACTAACTTTAGCACTAGCGCTCACTAACACAGGCACGCACGTCCACATACTAGCCTCCGAATGGTGTGTTGGAGCGACTTCAAACCTTTAATTTATGCGAGACCACATCCGCCATCCCCCACCCCCCCCCCCCCGAACGCGATACAGAAGCCCGAGTGAATAATTGCCAAGAGTGTTCCTCAGGGTTCCGCACCGATGTTTGCACTAATGCATGCCGCGAAAGCACGTTCTGGTAGTTGCTTCTGCATTACCAGCTGTCTCTGCTAAGGGTGGTGCCGGCTCCCCAGCTTGTGCCACACAGGTGGCTGTGCCATTTTGCTGTGACAGCTTTAGGATCGGGCGTTTGACTTGAGAAAGCTTTCTATATGCATGGAACGTTATCACCTGTCATGATTTGGGTCTGTTGTACAGTTCCAGATGGTGATTGTGGAAGATACTCCTACTGTTGATGTTACAAATCCTGCATTACCCATAATAAGGACTATACCAGAATTTCCATAGTTTAGGGTCCTTAAGGTAATGCAGTAATGCAGGGTTTATATCATCAACCGTATCATTATGATTTGTGGCATCGTGGCGGCACCCTCCGAGGCCTGGATTCGTCCGTGTGTTGCCGACTCTTCCTCCACATTCCTTCCGCTAAGCGTCTTATTCTTGAAGATCAGGGTGTTAGGTTCCATTGTTTTGCCTGAAACCCTATACTGCCTGGGTACTGGTAACTCTAGGATTGCTTTGGCCCGCATGAGAAGCAGGCCTTTAAACTGCGTTGAGGCCCCACCCAAGCCTCGGCTGGCATCCGAACTCCTAAATTGCCATACCTAAATCCGCCGCATCTGCAAACCAACCCCCCCACACCCAAACTCCAAACCGTAACCCAAGAAGTCGTAAACTCAAAACCCCAAACCGAGAACGTTACCCATAGGCCCCATAGTGGTTCCTTTTGGGGATTACCTTATAGGATTCTATATATGAGCCCCCAAAAAGCAACTACTTTGGAGCCTTTGGGTATAGACTTTCTCGAAGCAAAGAACAAAGACCCCTCGCCCCAAATCCGCCCACGTGCTCTCGGAAGAACGCCTCAAGGTGATAGGACTTCTTCTGGGTTTAGTACAGGTCCAGGACTGCTCATTCAGGGTTTAGGATTTTTTGGATTTAGGGTTTAGGGGGATTAGGATTTAGGACTTTAGGATTTAGGGTTTAGGATTTAGGAATTTAGGATTTCGGGTTAAGCGTTTACGAAGAAGAACAAGTCAACAAGCAGGATTTAGGGCGCAAGGGTCAGGGGGAATAGGCTTCAGGAAAAGCTGACACAAGAGGTTCTTGCAACTAGTGAAGTAGCAGCAGCAATAACACAAGAACCATATCTACGGCTGCCACTACGGCGACTATTGTGGTCATAGCAGTTGCATATTAGTAGTCGTAAGACAAAGAAGACCAGTGGCAAAATTGTAATAAGTGAAAACAATACCTTCCAAAGTTCAGAGGGCCACTGCATGTTTTTGCTACCTGCATTTAAAGTGTAAATGTAGTTGTTCCGAGTGGGCTGTCGCATGATGAACCGCCGCTTTGATCGGGCCACGTTGTGTTGAAGCCCTGCTCATTGGTTAGAGACCGGCTGAGGATTCGCATCGTCCCGATTCGGGCTATAGACAGGTCTTAGTCTCGTGGCGTTTAAGTGTTTCGGGCTGAGGGGCTTCGGGTCACAATATCTTTCGCCTGCCTTGCATCGTTCTGCTTAGAAGAAGATGCCGGGAGGTTTCGGTTAGGGTCCGGTGTTGCAGGTCTTGCAGGTTTTGTGTTTTGGAGTGTTGAATATGAAAACTCAGCCTAGCCCTAAACCCGAAACCTTAAACCCTAGTCGCCCCAGTCCCGAAGCCCCGACGCATCTTCAAAAGACTGCAACCCCCCAACTCCTGAGAGGTCCTTCCTTGACGAGACATCCGGAATTGTGTGTACCAAGTACCAGCCAGCAGTTCCCTTCCACCTGATTAGTTTGAATCTCGCACCTCATGCAGCACTAGAACGACATGCATAAGACATCAGAGTTGCCAAATTACCCTTTGGCCCCTTGTTTTCGCAGTTTTATGGAGGACACGGCTCTGGATGACGTCAGACCGGCTTTAAATGTGATCGTCGCGCGCGAGGCCTGGGCCTATGGCGCTCCGGGGCCTTCGGCTACTCCTACGGTGCCTTCATGGGTTCCTTTAAGGGTAGCTTTAAGGGATCTGTAGGGGTGCCTTTGAGGGATCCACAGGGCTCTGGGGCTTGGTAGTATGCAGGGTTGCGACTTCTAGTTCATACAGACAGAAGCTTTACTTGCTTCTAACCCTACTTAGAGTGCTTACAACCAGACTTACCATTCAGTCCAAGTCGGGGGTGGTTGATCACTTACAGGGTTGGTGAGTATACAAGTCGGGGTCGGTGGTACGCGTGGCAATGCTTGGAAGATCAGGTATCTCAAGCTTTGGTGGTGTTTGTGTTCGGGCTTTTGCAGTTTGCAGATAGGGGCCGCCGTTCAGTCACAGTCTTGATACCGGTCTCTTAACCTTTCTCCTTGGACTCTTGCTCTCGTCTCTTGATCGATGCCTTCAGAGACCCGCCGTCCAAGGCATCTATGGTGTGGGGTTTCCAGTTTTGCTGTATGTATCTCCTTCTTCGGACGTGCTGAAACCCGCAGCCCCCAAAACCATAGGAGGCCAAAAGGGGTTTTAGCCTATGGGGGTTTTGTAGGGATTAGGGTTCCCATAATAGGGTTCATATTAATTGAATCCCTACCCCAAGAATCTTAAACCCCCGTTTTGGCCTCCCATCACCCCTGAACCTGAGCATCCTCAATCCCTACACGGAAAACCGTCTACACCAGTATACGGTAGAGCCACTCATCCAGGGCTATAGCATACTGCAAGACCATATTGATTCTGAAAACTAGTTCATATCTTATGAGAGAGCAATACCTGCCCTCTACACTATTCGGGCCTCTATACGAAGCCCTGCAACACTTGCAATAACCTTCCAAACGAAAAGCCCCAAGCCCTAAATTCTTAAAACCCTTAACCCTAAACTGCTAAAGGCCCCGATGCCAAATTCTAAACCCTAAACACCAAACCCCAAACCCCTAAACCCTAAACCCTAGTCAGTCCTCAAGTGGTTGCTTCGGGACAGTCCGCAATGGATGCATGCATAAACCCTAAACCCTAAAGCCTGAACCCCTGAACCCTAAACCGCAAACCCTAAACCCATAAACCCCCAAACCCTAAACCCTAAATCCTAAACCCTAAACCCCCGAACCCTAAACCCTAAACCCCCAAACCCTAAACCCTAAACCCCTGAACCCCAAACCCTACACCCTAAACCCCCAAACCCTAAACCCTAAAACCCCAAACCCCTGAACCCCAAACCCTAAACCCTAAACCCCTAAACCCTGAACCCTAAACCCCAGAACCCTGCAGTTGCGAAAAGGGGCTCTCAACAACAAAAAAACAAACTTGAACCCTAAACAGTAAATCCTTGAAAGCAGGGCGAGCGACTGGCCAGTGTCGTCGCCCGGTTCCTGACGGGCGGAGGTCTCCTCCAACTGCTCGTCTCCGCCCTAGCGCGGGGTTAGAGGGGGGTTAGGGGGGGGTTAGGGGGGGGATTAAGGCGGGGCCATGGGTTTGCGGGGATTCTGTGGCTGAGGGCTTAGGGTTTCTGTAGCGTTTAGGGTTGGGGTCAGGGCTTATACAGGTTTAAGGTTAGTTAAGGGGTTTAGATCAGAGTTTAGCTCGGGGTGAGGTTTTGGGTTTAGTTTAGTTGCTTTGGGTTTGCAGGCATGGAGGTTTCGCGGCTTGTGTTTTGCGACAAGGTCAGTGATGTCAAGTCGGGGGCACAGTGATATGTCGTGACAACATAAGAGTGGCTTAGAATTAGTTAAAGGGAACTCCAGAAAGTTGGAATATGGTTTCAGGGTAGGATACCCTATAATTTACCTTAAAGGGGTTACGATAATAATATTCCAACTTTCTGGCTTCTACTGTAAGCCTCTCAAGTAAGCGCCCTAGAACCCTCAGCCCGAACTCTGCACTGAACTGCAACAGGTTTAGGGTTTAGGGTCTGGGGTTTAGGGTATTAGGGTTTAGGGTTTAGGGTTTCGGTTTAGGGTACTAAACACTGGACCAACTTCCTTCAGCATCAACGCTCATGCCTGTCCCCGATTAGCTTCTTGATCCAAAGCATTCGCCCAAACCCTTTGTCTATGGCACTTCCCTGATGTTGGGTGATGAAATCCGAATTCTTAAAGTCGGCTTCCGAAATCTTGAGACTTATAGACACTAATTTGTAGGATTTGGAGGTCAGGGCCCTATACGTTCACTGAGTCCCAACTCCTAGATTTGGATGCCGGAGAGGAAGCCTAATGCACTCTGAAGAATCCCCAGCCCTCAGCCATAAACATTCTAAAATTCTCAAAAGCAACAATAAGAAAACAAGCTAAACTTCACATCAGGATCTGGTCCAGCGCCCTCGCTGCCAGGAGACTATTTAGATGTTGGATCCAGGGTTTTACAAGGGTCACTACACGTGTTACGTGTTCATACGCAAACATGGCTTCAAGTTAATGTGACTTGGGGTTCATGTCACTACAGGGAACTCCAGAAAGTTGGAATATGGTTTCAGGGTAGGATACCTTATAATTTACCTTAAAGGTACTATGATAATGATATTCCAACTTTCTTGCTTCTACTGTATGTTGCTGAGTTTGTTCTCGTGTAGGCAAAGTAGCTTAGACTCCGCAAACCCCAGACCGTATCATGAATCCTGGGCCCTAATCCCGAAAACCTCCTTCCTGTGTTTCATGGGTACACTTTTCGGCTAGCTTGGTGTTTGGGCTGAGAGTTATATATTCTTATTGGCTGTAAGCTCAACTTTTCAACTTTTGGGGTTCTTATAAGCTACGGAGTCGATTCTGATACTTTGAACTTTAATTTCCTTGGGTTTGGGGCCAGTGAGTTCGAGGGTTGGTTCAGGAGTTAAGGGTTTATGGGCCTGAGGCTTTTTGAGCGTTTTGAGCTCCTCTAGGTTTAAGGCTCAGGGTCGGCAATGGATCGGACAACCGAAGCCCTATAAACCGTTCAGGCGTTAGGGTGCTGTGGCCCAGCAAGTCAATAATCCCAAGTTGCAGTGTGTATTATCGCGCCGCAAGAAAATTGAGATCTTCGTTGACCCCACCGGGTCCATGGTTAAGTATAGAAGCCTGACGATTTCTTCAGGTTCTTTCCTATCAAGCTCGGAGCTCTTGTTCTTGGCCTGTCCCCTTCATCTCAGGTGCATCCGAATCGGCATTATACAAGTTATGTACATCACAGCCCGAAGACAACATCACAACGTCCAATTTTATGTTCTAGGGTTCCTAATTATGGGTCGATATAGTATCACGCACCCCCCCCCCTGCAGAATGCCCTTCTAATTATTCTCAGTAGCTGAGTAGGTATTTTCAACCTTTGGAGCTTATATACCCCTGCCATCATGAAAAGGTTAACCTTCGTTGGGCTAGGGTATTCAGCCACTACCCATGTAGGCCCTGTAGTCGTTCCTTTTTTGGGGGTTCATATTTCGAATCCGATAAGGAAATCCCCAAAAGGAACTACTATGGGGCTTATGGGTAAGTATTTAGTAGACGGCCGCAGCAATGCCAAAGCACTCAAGCCGAAGGTCGAAGACTGCACCCGTAAGGGGTCCAGCATGTTTTGGTCCAAATGCCCAGAGACATCAGAATTTCTTAATTAAGCCATATGCGCTAAATTATAGTTGGTTCCCGAATACCATTTGAGGTATATTTCTGATTTAAGGGAGTTTGGAAGGTTTGAGTAGGTAACCCCGTTACGGCCTGAGTATACACTAACATTGGCAGGTGGACCCACAGTGCATGCTTGTCAGCCTGGCATTTCTCGTCAGGAGTTTGTGGCCAAGCTCTTGCACCTGGGCTGCGACATAAGCTCATAGCGACCAAGGGTGCCTTGGACAATAGTCATAGAAGCCGGAATATCTGGTAATGTTGTATCCGGGGGATTCTAATCAGTTTTTGTCCATGAACTTGAAGAATAGGCAGGTGGTTGGGGGCAAGTTGCTCATCAATATTTCGGAGCATTTGGGTTTGGGGTTAAAAACCATGCCAGTGAAGCCTTCAGGAAGTGAAGCTTAAACCCTCCGACGTCCAGGGTTTATTCAGGATTTTGGGTCATGGTTTGGGGTTTTAGGTTTCAAAGCAAGTTTGACTTGAGGTTCACAGACAATGATACCAGGAAGCTCTGTAAAGAAACCCAACGCCACTGGCAAGAGGTGGCTGGCCTGGGATGCATCGACACGCTCGGCCTTTGCGCAGCCAGGGGGCGTAGGGCTCAAAGTCCTGCAGGCAGGAGATGGGTCTTTCCATCGTGTAGGCTGCAGGGCGTTTAGTTAATTAAAGGCGGTGGATTTTGGGCTTTAAAGTTTAATTACTGTAGTAGACCCGCCATGAATGATGAACGAACCAGCTTCTATAAGGGCCATTACGGCAGATCCCTGCTTCAATCCGTGTTAAGGGAGGGGAGTGTGTTGATCAGTGTTAGGGGTCTCCATGCGAGTTTGTGCAGATGAGGAGTTGGTGAAAGGTTTCCCATGTTGTGATGTTGGATTCTAGAATATAGTATACTCTCTCTGTCTATAGATATATAATCATATATATATATATATACATACCAAGATATACTATACTATAGTATACTGTAATATACTGGAATATACTAGCGGTCTCCATCTCAGACCTAAAAAGTCCCATCTGGACTTGGTCTCGTCGCAGCATATTCCCCAACACCCTAAATCCCAATCCCTACCACCATTAACCTAAACCCTCAACCCTTAAACCCTTCAAACCCTCAGCCCAAATCCTAAACCCTAAACCCTTAAACCCTAACGCCCAAAACCCCTAAACCCTAAACCCCTACGTAAACCCTAAACCTAAACCCAAGCCCAAGTCCTGACGCATATGCAGTCAGAGAACCCATTTTCCCTCAATTAAGGAATATACCTCAAATCATATTAGGGATCCTACTATACTTTACCTGTAGCCGAACATATATAAAACCATAATGAGGAACCCTAAAAAGGTAGGTCTTTTCGGCTACAGGTAAGGTGTATTCCTTAACTAAACCCTAAACCCTACAGATCCCTTAAAGGAATGCTTAAAGGAACCCAAGCTATATTCCTTAACTAAGGGGGATTTTGGGATCTCTGGGCAGTCGCTGTTGCGCTCCGCCACACCGACCTGCAGCCTATTGGGTGCAGTGCCTTGGCATTCAACTTTTGTGGCTCTTATAAGCTAGTCGATTCTAAGAAAGAATGAACTTTTATTTCCTTAGCTTCGGCTGTAAACTCAACTATTCAACTTTTGGGGCTCTTATAAGTTAGTCGATTCTGAAAGATTGAACTTTTATTTCCTTAGGTTTCGGGCCAGGGAGTTTTAGGGTTCAGGAGTTAAGGGTTTATGGGCCTGAGGCTTTTAGAGCATAGCTGGGCTTTGGAGTACCATACTTTAATACTTTTTGACTGAAGGGGAGCCATTATGAAATAAAAGTCTAGACTTTGTTCTCCCTGGTTACTTCAAAGCCCAGGAGAAGCCTTTGGGACATTTTATATTTTCCCTTATTGGGCTTAATAGGACCCTATGTACGAATATTTTTCAGAGGCTTTAAACGGCCAACCTAGCAGAGAGGGTGGGCGATTTGTACGGTATCATCTAGTGTTATAGTCATATGTATGGATGTGTATGTATATATAAAGACTATGGACATATACATATATATGTATATACATATCTATATATACATATGTATATATGGGTATGTATACATAAAGATATGCGTTTGTTTGCTTACGTGAGTAGGTAGATAGATGGATAGATAGATGAACATTCGGTCACCAGAATATGACAGTATAGTCTGGACCCCAGCGAAGACTATGACATGTTGATCCGCATGCATTGAAGTAGTGACTTGAAACCCAACTAATCAAATCCTGCATACAAGAGGTGAGGGTTTGGGGTTCCGGGGAAGGATCCCAAAGTTACAAAAACCCTTTAAACTTTACGCCAAAGCCCTGAACCGTGAACCCCATAAGCAAGCCAGTACATGTGGGAGTTTCCGAAAATAGGTGACCCTTATTAGTACCCTAAATAGTAGGATCCTTTTTGTAAGGACCCCCAAAAATAAGGTACCCCTCATTTTCGGAAACTCTAAACCCTAAACCCTTTATAGCACCCTTATAGATCCCTTTATGGAACCCTTAAAGGATCCCCTTAAAGGTGCCCCTCATTTTCGGACACTCCAATATTAAGCACCCTAAACCCTAAATCCTAAACCCTAAACCCTAAACCCATACTAAGCTCCTCTAAAGGTACCCCTAATTTTTCGGACACTCCCATGGTAGCAGGTCCTCCTGGCCGGTATGGTTGCAGCCGGTGATTTCCATGATGCAAGCCACCGGACTGAGGCGTACTACAAAGGGATCTATAAGGGTACCTTTAAGGGGTTCCTTTGAGGGATCTGCAGGGTTTCAGGCCCAAATGCCCCGAGACCGAAGCCATACGGCTGATGATATAAATCCTGCATTACCCATAGTACGGAAGATACCATAGTTCCCATAGCTTAGGGTCCTTAAGGTAATGCAGGATTTCTATCATCCACCGTAGTGCGAGGGGAGGGGACTCTTCGGCCCTGGGTGGAGATGGCCTTAGCAGTAAGAAGAGAGTTTTGGGGTATAATGTGTGATAAGGAGTTTGGGGGACCTTAATAGTAAGATGAGAGCTTTGCTTGTGTATTTTACAGTTTCTCGACATCATAGGGAACTGCTACTAATCATGCAGGCTTCTATGGTGGGGTCCTGAGTTGGTTAGGCTTCATGTTGGGCCTTTCTGCATTTCGGAGGATCCTATGCATTTTGGTGGTTTTGTTTTTTTTTGTTTTTTTGTGCGTGGTTTTGTGGCTGAGGCTGAGAGGTCTCCAGCGGTGACGGGTTTGGGGATTTTAGGGTTAATGTAGGGTTGGGGGGGTTTAGGCTTTTGGAGGTTAGGGTTTGGGGTGTAGGGTTTAGGGTTTGGGGTACAGGGCTTTCGGGTTTGAGGTTTAGGGTTTGGGGGTTTAGGGTTTGGGGTTTAGCAGGAATACTGTCGTAGCTCGTGTCTCGGCAATAGCCATAATTAAATAAAACAAAGGCCCCAACCGGACCCCGGCTCAGCCAAGCCAAAAGTAGTTGATAACAAGATTAATACTTTAGGAGGGTTTAAAATAGGGTTCTATAAGACTAATACGTCTAATCTTAATAACAGCATTAATCGATGTAACAATATATGGCAATAATCAATAATGGCAACAATAACACTTAGAAGTTTCTAGGCCTGAGGTTCGATGTCCTCATCGCTTCTTTACAACCTGAAACAGAACCTCATTTAAGCTTCAAATGTAAAGTCTACAGGGTCTAGGCTTAGGGTTTGGGGCTTCGAGGGTGTTGGGCTTGGGGTTTCAGGCTTCGAGATCAGACTTTAGGCATTCTGCTCCCTAAACTCCTGAGCCCTAAAATTGTCGTAGTTGGGTATTCTTTTACATCCTTGTGGGTACTTGAACCCAATTTAAGGAATGCAAGTGTACATGTTTAATCCTATCCCAACAATGAACTAATAAACCTTGAGAGGCATTCCAGTTGGTGAGGGCCACACTGGAACGTCCGGAGGCTCGCGGACAGCGCGGGTGATCAGTAAATGGTGCTAGTGGTAGTGCACTAGATGGGGGTCATTCGTCAATTAGGGCCAAATTAGGGCTCCTGAGCCAAAAGAGTCTACATCCTAAAGGCACGGCATATGATGTAACCCCACACCCAAGGACCCAGCGGCCAAACAGTTCAATTTGGGGCTATCCTAGACCCCCCAACTACCCTCTAACATACCCTAAATGCCCACTATTGAGGACCATAAGGGTTCCATTAAAGGGCCATGGGGGGGGTCCTGGATGGGGCCCGACTTTGACGAGCAATTGTCGCAAAGTGGTTTGGTTTGGTCCGTGTCGCTGCGCTTCCTGCGTCTTGAGACGCCGTCTTGTTGATCTTTCAGGGTCCCAATACCCCTTAATTAAGCACTATACCTTAAATTATAAGGGGCTTCATATTATGGATTAAGCTATATTCCTGAATCAAGGAGTATTGGGCTCTCAGGGTTCGTCCGAGCACAAAGCCAGACCTGCTTCACGAAGGCTGGGGTAACCACCTATAGAGCCTCTCCCGACCGAGGATCACCGTCAAATGGTGATGCCTTGAAGGATCCCTTGCACACCAATCGGCCTTTGAAAACGTTTTGTCAACCTTTCGATAAGGCTTCTTTCGCTAATCCTACTAACAAAAACATGCGTGGCCGCCACGGACCCAACATAGCTACACCTGAAGGAAGTAAATTGCTCATGTCACGTACAAAGGCTGGTCCCAGCATGTGTGCTTGCGGAAGGCAGCCAAAGATCCAGCATTCGTCAAAGCGCTGGTGGGCGGGAATTCGGCCTCCCGGTTCTTCAAGAGGGTTTAGGGTGTAGGGTTTAGGGTTGATTCAAGCAGTTTCGTCTTTGAGGTTCAGGATGCCAGCTGTTTGGCCGGGGACTATAGGGGCTTGAGTCTTCCCTGTATCCCCAAACCCTGCAAAATAATAGGTTATGAGCCCTTGATTGATTAGAGGAACACGGTAGGTTTGAGGATCCCAAGGTGGGGTTTCTAGTTTATTATGGCTTAGGGCTTAGGGCTTGAGCCTGCGTCTCCTCTTCGTTCTGCATTAGGGTTCCTGGGGCACCAAATCCTGCAGGTGCTTTGCACCATAAGCCCTCTCAGTGTTTCCGGATTTAGGGTAAGAAAGCCTCAATTGTTGGTGTCCTCTGCGAGGCTAATGCTCTAAGCTTGAAGCCGGGCGATTTCGGCCCTACAGAACCCAGAAACCTGGGAAGAACAAGCAACTTGGCAGAGTGCTGATGGCGGCTTAGGCCTTCCTGCGCCTTGCAGCAATGCTGGAGGACCGAAAGTATAACCCTAAACCCTCATAAACCCTAAACCCTAAATCCTAAACCCCAAACCCTTAATCCGACTTCAGAATTTCGGGGATCAGGCTGCCGGATCCTGATCCAGAATGTTTTGCAAGCAGGGGTTGACCATGGCGTCTCCCACCCTAAGCCCGCCCTGTCCAAAAAGACAAGAAGCTACGTTGTGTTCATGACCTGATATACACATCCTAAAATAAGCATGAATAGATAAATACATATATATATATACATACATACATATGTATATATATATATATATGGTTGCAAAGCCAACAGAGGAACTACAATGGCGACTGTAGGTAGTTTCGGGGTCGGAGAAATTCGTACTGGTCGTATGTTCCCCTAATCGTCCCCATACTAGTCGTGGTGTAATCTTCCCCAAAGCTCGTGTTCTTATCAGCAAGCCCCCCTAAACCCTAATCCCTTAAACCCTAAACTCTAAGCCTTAATCCCTAAACCCTAAGCCCTAAACCCTAAGCCCTATGTAGGGCTGGCAGGGCTCAAAATTCCTGAGGCCTCACTCGGACTCGGACAATTTCGGGAGGTAGTGGAAGCTTAAAGGGTAGCGCGTGGCAGCAGCATCTGCTATAGATCCGAAAAGCAAACGAAGAGTTGGGTGACAACGTGGAGATCGTGATATCCGGCCAGCGAGGCCACCTGCTGGGCCGCGAAATGCAAGGCATGTTGGCGTCTGCTGTCCTTGTTGGCGATATCTCCTGCAAGTATGAGCTCGCGCAGCGAGCGCTCATACGGCAGGGGCACTTCGGTGCCGGACAGTACAACGTTCTGTTCAAGAGCTGCCACATGTACTGCCGATCCGTCTTGGGGCGCTTACACGTTCCCATCACCCAGTGACTCGGCTTCATGCCGCTTTGGTGCGGGTCTTAGCCCCTGATGTTCTGAGCTGCGCTGAGCTTGGTGAACTTGAGCAAAATTTTGCACCTGAACATTCGTAGTTTCCTGGTGTTAATTGGGTGCACGACTCGCAGTCTGGGGGGGGGGGTTAGTAGGGGTTTCAGGGGGTTTTGGGGGTTATGGTTGGGGGGTTTGGGCGGTTAAGGGTTTAGCGGGTTTGGGCGTTCAGGGGGTTTGGAGGTTTAAGGGTTTCGGGGGTTTGGGGGTTTGGGGCTTCGGGATTTAAGGGGTTTAGGGTTCAGGGGTTTAGGGCTCAGAACAAGCAACTTAAGTCTACGTTGCAATTAGGTGCCTTGAAAGGAGCTCCATTTTTGAGGATGACTACCCGCCGATATGAATCAACAGCCGAAAGCTCGAAATAACAGTCGATTCCCTAGACCCTCCATCTACCCTCTAAATGCCCCTTATTTGGGACCATATACCCCTATTTGAGGGTACAAGGAGGGTCCTGGTCCGTGAGGATCCTGATCTGGCACCCCTGATCTTGGGCTTGCTCTGCGTGGCGAAGTGTGAGACCCAGGGTTTAGGGTTTAAGGTTTAGGCTTTAGGGGTTTAGGGGTTTAGGGTTTAAGGGTTTAGGGTTTAGGGGCTTAGGGTTTAAGGGTTTAGGGAGTTCGTTTCTCTTTATCCGTACTCGCACGGCAGCGTCGATTTGATTTTCCGTGTGATCGCAGCGGTATCTGTGGACCTATAGTCGCAAGACGAAGAACAAAAGTGGCAGTGCAGAGTAATTGCAAAGCTTCAGTTATCATGCCACGCCTCCAGCCCCAAACAGTAGGCCCCCAAAACCAGGTTGCAGTTCAGGATTAGTGGACAGTGGACAGGTTTCGCGTGCAAGCCGTTTTCCCTGGCACCCTCAACCCTAGACATCTAAATCCAAAGCTGTAGACTCAAATCTCTGAACTCAAAAACCTTAAGCGTAAAACTAGACCTTAAGCACAAGCCACGAAGACTCAGAGCTTGACACAAAATCCCTAGCGCCTTCGATCAAGGCCGCCACCTGCAAAGATGGGACAGATCTCCGGGAATCTCGCATCGCTGGTGTCGAACAAAGGCACGTGGGAACCACAACGAGTTTACATAGAGTACAGGGTTTTGGGAACAAAGAGGGTTTCGGTTGAGTGTTTTAGGGTTGAGGGAAGTTGAGGGTCTAGACTTACTATAGGCAGGTTAATTTCGTCTGAAGTTTTCGGCTATTAGGTCTTCTTTCACAAGATTCCACATTTAGGCCTGGGCTAGAAAGGGAGGGCTCTAGAAAGCCACAGGTTTTAGAGTGACCACAAACCAGAACCGTATAGCTCCTTAGCCCCAAAGCTGCTCAGACAAACAACCCGAAAGCGTGGCTTGGTTTTTTTGATGTCGGGCGATAGGACTTGGTGTTATAAGGTCGAGGGTTTAGGATGCTTCGGGTGGGGGTGGGGGGGGGTGTTATCGGATGATCAGGGTTCACCTTACAACCCTAAACCCCTAAAGCCCTAAACCGTGTTCAGCTTTGTTTTTGGACGGGCGAGAGCAGGGGGGTTACAATGAGGCTGCGAGGTTTTGTGCTCAGGAGCTGGCAGGACTGCAGACAGTCTCCAGTTGGAGCCTATCTAGTTCAGGCCCACTCCAAGCTCGGATGCGTAGAGGCCTACGCCTAATATGACTAATAGTAACAATAAGTTCTAAGAAGAAGAATAGTAGTAATCGGAATAGTAACTACGAAGAATAGTAATGACAACAAAAGAGCACAAAAGCCTCCTCGCCTTCAACCCGCAAAACTCCGGAACCCTGAGCCAGAGCCGTAGATTCTACCCTGACCGAGGTGGTGTGCACAGCGAGCAGACAAAAGCACGAGCTGCGGAACTCCTTCTTCAAATCCAGGCGAAACCCAATTCCTGAAAGCCCTAGTATAGGAGCCTAAATTATTACCAATACGATTTTGGGGGCAGAAAAAATATATAGTATACCAGAGCCCGTTCGAAGAGTTTAGCAGTCAGGAGGGTTCAGGGTTTGGAGTTTCGGGTTTAGGGTCAGCGGGATGTACTGTAGAGTTTGGGATTCAGGGTCATTTGCTATAGGGGGCCGGGGTTTCGGAGGGACCACTCATTTTCATGAGTAGACTCCAGCCAACCCCAAGCCCTAATTACCCCAAACCCTAAGCAAGCTTGATGCTATATATACATATATATATACATAGATAAAATGTATAGTATAATGATAAAAAAACGAGGTACCTCGTGCTAGCATAAAACCATGTACCGATACCCTGGATTTAGGGTTTAACGTTTAGGGTTTTTGCTCGAAGGTGCCCCCAAACCAAGAGGGATTGAACCCTCAGAGTTTGATCATGCAGGCTTAAAGAGCTCTACAGACACCCTGAGCCACGCTTTCGCAGGCGGACACCCTAAGAGCCCTTAAGGTAAAGAACCTTTGTATCATCCTTAGAAAAACCCTTCAGGTCAGGTGAATCCTGAACCTATAGACCTCTGAGAAGAGCCCTAAAGAACCCTTATAGAACTTTGCAAACCCTTAAAGTCAACCCGTCAACCCTAAACCTAGAACCCTTGAAAGAGCCCTTATAGAACCCTTAAAGCCCAATAAACTGAACCAGAATCCTTATAAAACTCTTAAAGAACCCTTAAAGGACCCACTCAAATTGCTGACCCCCAAACCTCCAAAGCCCCCTTGCCGAATCCAGGGCTCCTCCACCACGTCGGAAGCCAGGGCCTCACAGTTCGTTCGGGGCCTGAACAGTTAGAATCGGCTTCCTTTAGAGGGGTTAGAAAAAGGACTGCTGTTAGAGTTAGAGTTCTGTCATCTAGGGGCCTTTTGGGGTATGCTAGACTGTATTTCCATAGGAAATAAGGAAGTTGAGGATCACGGCACTTAGCAACTATATGGTTATAAATCAGGTGACTATAGTTAACTTACTACGTCCCACGACCCTCCAAGCAGTTTTGATTGTTTTGTTTGGGTCTTGAGCGTTCCGCGGTTTAGGATTCAGCGGTTTAGGTTGTAGGGCGGTTTGGGATTGATGCTTCGAGTTTCAGAGTCACGGATTTAGGGTTCAGGCTTTAGGTTTGAGGGTTTAGGATCGATCTTCGGAGAGTCTAGAGCCGTGGGGTTTCAGATGTTTAAGATGATCCAGGTTTCGGTGCCCAAGACCATCTTGTGCTCCTGGATGATCCTACAAATCCCGACATGGTCCGGATTTGGGATTCACGGTTTAGGTGGAATTTGAGGGGTTTAAGAAAGAGTGCTGTATTTCAGGTCGGTAGTGTGGGCTTCAGGGCAAGTGTTTGTTCAGGTTCTCCGACGACCGAATCTCTGGCACCCTAGGCAGTGTCTTTCAGCATGTTTGGCTTGGCAGGTGTTCATCCTGATCCAGAGTTCGGTGGTGGGGCCGGGGCCAGTGGTGGTAGTGAGCGCAGTGCTATGCTCTTTCCGCTGCTGTCGCTCTCATAGTTGTCCTCGTTGGTTCGTAGCGTTTGCTCACGCACTTCCAACTAGTAATACCAGCAGCAGGAGCGGTGGTGGCGGCAGCAGTAGTAGTAGTGGTGTAGTAGTCGTCGTGGTAGTAGTAGTCGTGCTGCTATATCTGTCTGTAGCTCCCCGGGTTATATACGGTGCGGATTTGACCACAGTTGTGTTTCCACGGTTTGTTCTTGCCACCCCCGGGGACATTGCGATTTACTATACTGACAAGTGGGGTTTGGGTTTGGGTCTGGTTCAGGTGCCTAGGCTTTGGGTGCTTCCGGATTCGGGCTGGAGTCGCGATCATGCAAGACCTTGCTGTGCTCTGCGTCACTGGCTCCAGCTGATTTGCTTTCATTAATTGGGCGGTTCTTGAATCAAGCATGAACAGCATATCCTCACTTTGCGGGAAGGTTCTCCTGCGGTACGGCAATCTGACTGATTAGCTGGTTGAAGTGCACGTGTCCAGAACTCCTCCATACACTGGATGTGGGACCTCGCAAACCCTTCCCTGAACCCTGACTACCTGCACCCTAAACCTTAAGCCCTCAGCCCCTAAACCCCTAAACCCTAAACTCCCAAACCCTAAACCTGCACCCTGACACCTTAATTAAATCTGACCTGCAACATTCCATCTGTGCAGTCTCTTGATTCGAGGTTTCTGGCGGCGAGGTTTCGAGCACGGTGGGATGCCCCAGTGGTGCTTATGCCGCTTAACCCTTCACGCTCCGTCAGCAAAGCTAACAATCGTCATCTTTCTACGGTTGACCTCATCTTGCACCTATATACACATCCCCTCAGTTCGAGACTGATTGTGGCACTTGCTTCGGGTCTGCATTCGAAGTTCGGAATCTGTTGGGCTCCGAGATTCAGCACTCCCGTTTCGCGGGCAGCTTCAAGCAGGCCTGAATTAATGATAGTGATAATAATTATGGTAACGTAAAAACAATTATATATGAATAATCATGCAGCAAACCACAACAGTAATGGGTACAACAAATGACAGCATCATTTGCAGTAATCGCAGAAATACTGTTGGTACTAATGATGATATCAGTAGTAATCATGGTACTGAATCTAAAACAAGCAATGATACTATAAGAATTAGTACTACTAGTACTATACTAATAGCAATGTAGCACTGGAGGCTCTGCTATGTCAACGATCCAGCAAGAGTACCTGCATGCAAACATGCGCACAGCCCCACGTGAGAATATATATATATATATATATATATATACAGCAACGTGGAAAGCCTCATAGTTGAAGTGCATAAGAGTGCAGAGAGTGACCTCGAGCAACTCGAAACCTTCCAGCACGAGGTTTCCACACGCGCATCGATCAACGATCTCCTTGAGCGCTGTGAAGGCATCGCAGCCCACGAGGACGATGGCTTCGCGAAATTTCGCCCCGGACGGAAAGCCTTACGTGGTCAAATCCGGTTCATCCGTAGCCGTAGCTGCCATAGTCACAGCTGATAGCCTAAAAGCGTGGATCCAATCATCACCAGCAGCAACACGAATATCCTCATGCTACCATTATCTTACCACGAGCGCCACCATCATCATCATCATCATCGCCGTCGCCACGATCGAACTTTGGCATCATTATGCGTTCATGGTGGTCCTCACGCGAACCGCGAAGCTTGAACGATAATCTATCCTGGGCACGGGTATATCCCCGAAGCAGTGTTTGTTCCTTCAATTCCGCGTATTTTGGCTTGGGGCAGATTGTGGGGACCCCAGCACTCATCCTCAAAGCACGAAATGCCCAAGCCAAACCTTGAGCATTCACCTCAGCCTTCAGCACGGAACCGGAGACCTCTCGAATGTTTAGGGCTTACTTAGAGGTTTAGGGTCCAAGATTTAGGATTTAGGGGTTTAGTAGGTTTAGGGGTTTAGGGTTTGGGGTTTAAGGTTGTTTAGGGTTGAGGGTTGGATCCCAACACCCTGAACCCTCAAAGTCGATCCACCAGTCATAGCTCTGAAGTCCTTTAACTCCACTGCAGCCACCATGAAACGTTGTGTGAGGCTCACAGCGCGCGAGCCTTTTGCTAAGCCTAACCACAAACACAAGACTCTTCTAAGTGGGACAGTTTGTTCCACTATGGCTCGAGTAGTTTGATAAATCCAAAACCGTATACCCTGAACGCAAATCCTTCAACCCTATCACTCAAAACCGAAGCCTTAACCCTCACGACCCAAGCCCGAAACATGTATAACCCTAAACCCTACGACCGAGACCTATAAACCTACGGACCGAGACCTACAACCCTAAACCAAGGGACTTCAAACCCAGTAACCAATCCCATGCCAGAGCAGCAGTACCCGGGGTTGAGGGTTTTGGGGCTTTCCACTCCTCCACCTATGCCTTACAGCTCCAGCCTCTAAGGGCTCAGAAACAGCATGCTGCGCGTTCGGCTGATGTCGTCTGGTCTCTTGGTTCTGACTCTTTCTGCCGAAGAGTTCGACAGTCTGACGGAGAAGGGTGGAAACTCTGTAAAGACTCTGATGCTCGGCCTCCCCATACAGGGGCTCGGAGGTGATGGGTGCCGGTTCAGATTTAGTGGATTATGCTTTGGGTTGTTATGACTTATGACTGAGGTAAAGTTGAAGTCTATGTTGACGCTTTCGGGCTCTTGCTTCATATCGGATAACAGGGGCTGATTTTCTGTCCGCCAGAGAGAATCCAAAGTCTGCAACCTTGAACCGGCTTGTGCGATACGGTTTGCGGTTTGGGGTTTAGGGTTAAGACGATCTCAAGTATGGTATATCGGTTCAATCAAAGTGCGAGAGAAATCCTGTGCAATGTCTCGGTAGTAGCCGCAATCAGTCCTAAGCTTCAATCGGAGGTTTTCTAAAGTTATGCCGAGGCAGGATACAAAAGTATGTGCATGATTCATCATTTTTTCATTACGTATCATATCATACCATGCCAAGCCATATCTTTTACTTAGGGTCTATATCGGGCACTACGCAATGCCACCAGGATTCATCCGCGACGGCTTGAAGTAGTCACATCGTTCCGTATCGTTCCCACATTTCCCACGGGGTTGACAGGACCTTGGGTAGCAAAAACGGAGCAGCGCACCTTTGGATGATTTTTCCGGGAACGTGTTTGGAATTCTCAGCCTTGACATGAACTCTCCTGCGTATCTGCATACTGGTACCGAACGACCTGTGGTCCAAGCTGAAGGAGGTGGACACGTTTCACCGTCGCCTTTGTGCGCAATGCAGGGAAACGCAAAATGGAAGAGGCCAGGACGGCAGGACTACCCACGTGTAAACATTGTTGGTTCGCGGTAGCAATGTCGGCAGCGCTTTCCAAGATCGTGGTTCTGGAGCTACGCAGTTGTGGTATGTGTTAGATTCGTGGTAGCGCTGTTGGTCCATTGCTTTCAGCGGCTGAGCCCTGAGCCGTTTAATATGCCAGACTGGCAGCACCCGAGAGTTGCATGAATTCCGGGATCCCACTTTAGACTGCAACCCCCCCCCCCAAAAAAAAGGATACCATCCATATATATATATATATATATATATATATATATATATATATGAGAAATAATAAGATCCTTAAGATCCTTGTTGCTCACATCCCGAGACAAGTCATCCTTACTTGTGTGAACCCCATGTCTGCACTACAGGGCTACAATTAAGACTTTTAACGCTCCTACAAAGCCCCATAGACATCTTATGCAACTCTGCAAACTCTCTCACTATAGTCTCCTTCCGAATTAGTGTGTTTATTTTTGAGCCCCAGAGAATATTAAGCATACTATTTTTGTCATGGTTCTAAGGGGGGTATAGCTCAGGAAGCTACATCTGTCTTCTTTGACGGGTCAGCCACGCTTCCGACAGCGGCTCCTGCAGGGCGGGAGCATCTTGCATGAGGACTCAGACCCAAGTTGCCCTAAACCCTTAAACCCCTAAGCCCCTAAACCCTAAACCCTAAACCACTACACACCTAAACCCTAAACCCCTAAACCCTGACTCAGACCCAAGTCGCCCTCAGTGTCCATGTGCCGAAGGGCCGGGTTGTTGATGCCTCGCCCAGAGAGCCCAATACCCTTTAATTAAGCAATATATACCTGAAATTATAAGGAGCTTCATATTATGAGTTAAGCCATATTCCTTATAATTAAGGGGTATTGGGCTCTCTGGGCAAGGCCCTAGGGGGACAGAACTTGTAGCAAAAAGTGCCTAACTGACAATGCAGGCTGCAGAAGTCAAGGCAACAGGGCAACGAAACGCATTGGCTAAGGTTTCCTGCTTTAAAAGGGTTCCTTGAAGGGATCTATAAGGGTTCTATAAAGGAGATTAGGGTTAGCTTGAAAAGGGTTCCTTAAAGGGATCTACAAGGGTTCCAACGCCACAGACAAGTAGAATTCTCAACCAACAAGATATTTCAGAGTTCTCATTATTTACTGAGCTACCCATGCACGGCGCATGCGTGGGATGTACGTGCTGTAACATGATGTTGGATGGAGAGCCACCGTGCCATAAGATACAATGGAACGGAATGCAATAGCAATGGGCAGGGCCGAGCAGTGAGGTGCAGTTCGTGCATATATGGGCGGGTGCATGCATGGAGATTGAGAAGGCAAGGTTCATGGCTGTGTGGGGATGCAGGTTGAAATTTAGCAGTCTGATGAGGCAAGAAGCTTCATGCGTCAGGATGCGCAGCTGAGCCTCCCGACGGACTTGAGCCTCGTGCTTCTGACCTATGCAGTGCCAGAAGCTGATTGCCTGCGAAAGCTGTCGGACGCAATCGCGACTGATGACGAGAAAGGTGTGGACACTTTTCTCCAAAAGCCCTACGATCCCAACTCTGCAGTCATGGATGTGGCCTGTTTGACCCTGGCAGCCTACCACGGCAGTCTCAAATCTGCCAAGCTGTTGCTTGAAGCTCGTGCCCATGTCGCGGGTGGAGAAAGAGAAGGAATGTCCCCTCTTCACGCTACTTGCCACCGAGGCCATTCGGATTTCGCAAGATGGCTGCTTGAATCTAAGGCTGATGTAGCCGAGACATTTACAGACGGAAGGCTTACCACCGCAGCCTTGCATCTTGCCTGCGCACGTGGGCATCTAGAACTCTTGGAGGTTTTGGTGGATGGAGGTGCCGATGTCAACCAGTTACCACCAGGGCAAGGCAGTCTGACCCTCAGTGTTCCGTTGTATTCAGGTACCCCAAAATTCATATCACAATTTCATGCCTTGAAGCCTACATAAAGCCTACGCACTCAGTCCTCGCCCCTATAAACTTCAGGGTTCTTAGAACGTCTTGGGAGTCATTCTTTATTTCGTTTTATTACAATTAAACCCCGAAGGGATTATCATGAAGATGAGCATTTTGTTTATGGTTCTAAAGGCACTTAAGTAAATGGGAGTTTCCGAAAATCAGGGACCCTAATGTAGTACCCTAAATAGTAGGATCCTTATTATAAGGACCCCAAAATAAGGTACCCGTAATTTTCGGAAACTCCCAAATACTGCACTGAGGTCTTGGACCGAGAATGCTACATTAAAACCCCAAAATAGTAACAAAGAGAGCTGAGATTTCTTAGACACATGACGATGTGCTAGACCCGTAGGGTTCAGGATTTCAGGTTTGCGGTTTAAGGTTGCGATTTGGGTTACCCCAAACCCGACACCCAAAACCCAAACCGTAAATCCTACACTCGCGACCCGACATAGAACCCTGCACTCAGGTCTGAGACCCATGATGATCGCTTGCGCGGGAGGCCAACTCGAGGCAATCCGCTTCCTGCTGAAGTGTCGAGCTGACATCGACTGCACTTCGGTGGATGCTGGGTCCTTTAACGGGAACTCCAGAAAGTTGGAATATGGTTTCAGGGTAGGATACCTTATAATTTACCATAAAGGGTTTAGGATAATCATATTCCAACTTTCTGGCTTTTACTTCAGAGGTTTGGGGTTCGGGTTTCAGATCTTGGAGTTCCTTTAAAGGGTTACTATAAGGGTACTATAAGGCTTCCTTAAATAAAGGCTCTATAAGGTTTGGGAGTTTCCGTTTAGAACTTGAGGGCCTAGATTGAGGCAGTTGGGTTAAGCTGCCAAAATCCGGATGGGTTGCAATTCCTTTTTCAGGGCGGTATCTTTTGTAGGTTCCGTGTGCAGAACCTAGGATGGTGTCACGCCGCTCCTTTGCGCTTGCGAGAGGAACGAGGTGTCGGTGGTACAGCTCTTGGTGGAAGCCGGCGCAGACAAAGAGAAGGCTACTGTCTCTGATCTGTCCCCACTGGTCGTCGCTACAATCCTGGGGCATACCGAAACTCGGCATCGATTTGGGATAATTCGTAAGTTCCTTCGTTGTTTTAGTATATAGAAGTACTCTTCAATAGTTTCGGGGGCTGTTGAAATCGACACCTAGGAAGTCGTGCGCTCCCTTGTGGGAGCTGGCGCCGACATTGCCCGTCGTTGGCGAGGGCCGGATGGCATGTCACCCTTACACGTTGCTTGCTCGAGTGGCCTCTTGGCGGTATCATGTGATGCTGCACCCATATAGAACTGCGGAAATCGTCGAATATGGTCTTGAGCTAATTCAAGGATCGTCTTCAACTGCTCGATTAGCCCTGTAAGTCAGAAGCCTTGTGCAAGATGCAGAGAAGAATCGCGTTTTTCTATTCGGATGATCAACACTGCGCCATCTTTGTGCATAAGAATCCCACAATGCCTATCGAGCCTGTTTTGCCACGTACACGGAACGAGCACCCTAATGAGTCGCAACAGAAGCGCTCATGCTTCTGCTTGAACGCTTTGCAGCTTTAGCAGAACCTCAGTCGGAATGGTTTCCCTGAATTCCCAAATATGACAGTGCCAGCTTCAGATTGGTTTTCGTGCTTCTTGAAGAATTTTGGGATACCCTGGGCCTGGAAGACAAAGAAACCATCAGGATTTACATAGGCTTAGGGCTTGCCGTGGTGGCCGAGGGCACTTGGAGGTGGCCCGTGTGTTGGTGCAGGGTCGCGCAGATTTGACTACGACAGCGAGCGGCAGCACTCCGATACAGCTGGCTGAAGCGTATGGGAAGCAGGACCTTAAGGTTTCCGTCTGCTCTGCCCCTGAGCCCCTTGGCCCCCCTTTACCTTTTAGCTTCTTGACTGCGGATTCTGGAGATTGAAGCCCCTGGCCTAAGCCCACAAGCCACTCCGAAACCCTCCGAAGGACATCGCTGCCTTGCTGAATGAGGCCAATGAGGCCCTCACCGATTCTTGGTTGGCATTTTTGTTGGGTGGAAGTTCATGCTCCTTAAACTTTAACCCCCCGAAAGATAAACCTGTAAGCACTCAAACCCAAACGCGTATAAACCTTAGACCCAACTGGGTAGTTCTCTAAAGTAGGGTCCTTTTTGCAAGGGTGCCGTACTATTTTGGGGACCTAAGTAAAAAGGGGCCCTAATTTCGAGAACTGCCTACGTACCCGTATACCTAAACCCTAAACCCCTAAACCCAAAATGCCTAACTGTTCCAGGGATGTCTTGCCGAGGATCGTCGCGAGCCAAAGCGCCGCCGGAGGATGAAGGGCCCCGCCTAGATGACTGCAGCTTAGGGCTTTCTTAGATGGTGAACGGGGGAACTGTAAACTTATATGGCGCGATGTTAGAAAGTTTGAACTTTTGGGGGCCCGGTTGTTGAAGCAGCGAGCGGTAGGGTTGAAGATATATATAGGAGTGCTTAGGATTTTGCTTAGTGTCTACAGGGTTTAAGGCATAATCAGGGTGAAAGAGATTCGCACTCGGGTACCTCAACACTACAAGGCTTAAACTTATCCCTTCGCTTTCTACCGAAGCTTCAGACTTGAGGGTCAAGGTCCACGAGTCCATGGCTTTTGCGCCAGGCTCGCTTTACGGTTGATTTCCTAAATCAGAAGTCGACACTCCCAGAAAGGTACGTATTACTGGAAGGATTTCTGTTAGGAGCACGACGGGGCTACAAGGGATATTATCAAGCCTACATCCTAAACTAGGCCTTAAACTGGAAGCCCCAAGCTCAGGGGTATGGGTCCACATATGTATCTCCGGCTTGATGAGGATGCGTCCTCGTTCTGTAGTGGCGCAGGCGACCGCGCTCCGCAAAAAGGTTCGAGTGGGTCAGAAGCCTGCTGTTTTGCTTTGCAACCACGGGGCCTCGGGTTGGGGATAAAGTAGAGATGACTCGTTGGCAGCAATACAATCCCCGTGTTGCCACTCTATCATTTGATTGTAGCATACTCCGGCATGGACCTCGCAAGCTCCAGCTCCTTGCAACATTTTCGTTGTCCGCGGTCCGGTTGGGTTGGTGGTTCCTTGATATTCCTTTGTGGCTAGGGTTTACTGAGGGTTTACTTAGCGGTACTTAGAAAAAAAATAATTTTTGGTTATTATAAGCCCTAAGAAACAGCTAAAGTACATTTTTTGCTAGGGTTCTAAGTTCAGTAGGGTTTAGATTCTTGGGCCCGTGCCGTGGGAGATCAGAAGCCCCCCAGCCTCTTTGAATAGGCTGAAGCGATGCTGCGGGTTTATACGTTTTCGCACTTAGTTAGGGTTTTTAGAGTTTAAGGCCAAGGGGTTAATAGTAATTATAACCGTAAACCCTAAACCTTAAACCCTAAACCGCTACTACAGAAGCGCTTAAGAGTTGCTTGCGGGCTTATTTCCACACAGGAGTCCCTCGAGAACGCCTTGCGCGCACAGCTTGAGGAGGGCATTGCAAAGGGCCTGCAGGACGGCCACTTGGGGGCTTTAGGAGTTAGGGGTTTAGGGTTTAGGGTTTAGGCTTTAGGGTTTAGGGTTTAGGGTTTAGGCTTTAGGGTTTAGGGTTTAGGGTTTAGGGTTTAGGCTTTAGGCTTTAGGGTTTAGGGTTTAGGGTTTAGGCTTTAGGGTTTAGGGTTTAGGGTTTAGGGTTTAGGGTTTAGGCTTTAGGAGTTAGCGGGTTTGGAGTTAGGAGTTAAAGGGAACTCCAGAAAGTTGGAATATGGTTTCAGGGTAGGATACCCTATAATTTACCTTGAAGGGACTATGATAATCATATTCCAACTTTCTGGCTTCTACTGTAGGGGTTTGGAGTTTACAGTTCAAGTAAGTAGGTCGTAAGTAGACTTATACGTACCTTAACAAGGATCCTAATTGGGGTCATGATACTTATAAGTCTTTAATTCAATTACTTACCCACCCCAAAGATTCAAGCCTATGGTATAGGGGCCGAAAGAAATACCAAGACTTGTTAAGGGCTCCTTACTATAATTATAGTTTTACCTACGCCAATAGTAGGTATCGGTTTGGGAAAAGGTTTATAATTTCCCTTATTCAGTATTTATCTTTCTGTGGACTGTTGATATGGACACCTACTATATCCTTAACCCTAAACCGAGTGGAGAGTTCAAGATCACTCAATTTATACGGTCTAGGGTGGCTTTCATTTAGAACAGGGCTTCGGAGGCATAAAAGGACATAGATTCAGATGGGGACTGTAAGCGGGTCAGTGTACCTTAGTTAAGGACCCCTGTGTAGTCTGAGAAAGGGATATTCGCGTCTTTGGGCATCCAACAAAAGAAGGCGTTGTAGGACCCGGAAGAGTTATGAGGCAAAGCCACAAGCGGCCCCTAAACCCCTCATCCATACACCAAAAAAGCTGAGCCTCTTCTTACGGTTGCGGCGAGGATGTCCGGGTGATAAGTTTTGTCTTCAAGGGGATTAGGGTACCAAGTTGAGGGCTTTGGGTATGAAGGTATTACAGGGCTTATAGTAGGGTTCTCTAAGGTTGAGGGTTTTGGGGTTCAGGGTTTAGGGTAGGGTTTGGGGTTAGCCGTTTGAGGGTCCAGCATTGGGTTGAAGGGTTTAGGAAGGTTTCATACCGGGTTGCACAGATGGATAAGAGTCGGTTCGATGTGTACCCAAACAGGGAGCTGGGCCGACTTCCCTTTGTGCTCCCCCGTGATGAGAAGGAAGCGGCTGGCCCCTCTGCCACTTCGCCAGAATCCTTTGCAGTGGCGGCAAACGTAGCCCCCACGAGTCTCACCCTTCTTCTTGTCAACAATTTCCCACGGGGAAACGGAGCTGAGGACCAGGCCACACTCCATCTTGGCCCAAAACACGTGGGCAGTCTTGTCTCCCACGTTCTTCCTCTTGTAGTCGTCCGAGGCCACACTCGAAACGTTGTCTGGAGTGATGGGCGGGAGGGAGCGCTCCTGCTCCGACCCGGGGTCCAGAGGGATCCTTTCAGCGCCAAAGGCAGCTGAGGCGTCCATGTTCCCCAAGCCGAGGCCTTTGATGTGGCTCTCCGAGTAGCCAAGCTTCCGGTAGATGGGGCCAGCGTACTCCGGCTTGAGGCGGGCTGTCCACCACTGCACGGTGTTGCAGCGCCACGCCATCTTGACCTCCACCACCGAGTCCTGCCCCAAAGAGTGGGAGAGCGAGTTGTAGATCTCCGGGAAGTCACGGAAGGCCTTCAACGGCAGGGTGATCCTTTCATCACATACGGCGACATACGGCTCGCAGTCGCATGTGCTGCTTGGACCGGGATGCCGCAAGCTCATGGATCTTCTTGAGGCCATCCCGTTCCGGGTTGGAGAGCACCACCGACCAGATCATGTCGGAGACCTGGCCCATGAGGTTCGTCTTGCTGAACCGGAGCCTGGAGCTGAGGCTGGGGTTGACACGGAGGGAGCGATCGCGAGGGGCCGCCGTGGGCTCCACCCTCTTGTAAAACTCGATCCGGTCCTTCACCCAGGCCTCGTAGAGGTGCTGGGGGGGCTCGTCCGAGTGAGAGCCCAAAGCACCTTCAGCTGGCAACAGGTCCTCTAGGGTGCTATCAGAGACCTCAGTATTTCAATTCAGTGGCCCTGCCAAAGCGCGGGTTTTGGGCAGGTTGCGATAGTGTGGTTTCTGGACTTGGATATCTAAAGAACCTTAAGCCTAAAATCTAACTCCATAATCCGTTCAATATATATATATATATATATATGTATATATGTAGGGTTTCGGAACAAGCTCGCCCGTAGTGCAGCATTGCCGACGCCCCAGTGCACAACGCACGCTGAAGCCATTCGCTCGCCTGCCTGGCATCGAAAGCTGCGGAAGGTCCGATCGCGGGCCAGGGCTCGAGTCCGGCTTCATCGAGCCCGTGGACTCCAACCGCGACTTTCGGATCTACTCCGGCTGTCGCTCCACCACTCTCAGCCGAGGTACCGTGAGCTTTCTACGCTCCGGATGGGAGGCAAGAAGCAATGGACCCAAGAAGAGTGGCAAGCCTGGCAACGGCGGCAATCTGCTGGTGCCTGGCAAGATCCACGGCAACGACAGAAGCCCAAGCGACACTCCGAGCCGGCCCCTCGTTCGACCTTCCCGGCTTTCGACTCGATGGAGGTGGCGGAGACCGAGGGCGACGAGAACAAGGCCCAGCCTGGACCCTCCTCCGTCCCGAATGGAGCCACCGACTTGGTGAAGTTCGTGCAGCGCCAGGCCAACATGATCCGGAAGTCGGAGGCCAAGCTCAGGAAGGCAGCCAACGACAAGAAGGAGATGGCCGCGAAATGGGAAAGGTACAAGCAGGAACTGCAAAGCACCTTCGCAAAGGAGAGGGCCAAGTTCCAGGATGGCATGGAAAAGCTCGAGGAGGAGAAGAACGAATGGATGCTGACCAAGGACAAGGCCGTCGCCGAGCTCTACGAAACCCTCCTACACCCCGAGGCAATGATCACGAATGCGGCTGCCAAGGATGCCCCCAAGAACGAGATGACCAATGCAGCCCAGAAGGAATGGGAAGCCCTCACCAAAGAGCCGGAGGACGAAGACATGGGCCTTGCGGGTCTCTTGGGCTCCATCGTCGGACAGGAGGGACTGAAGCAAAATGCACGGCAACAGATGCTCGAGGCCTTGCAGAAACATGTGGCCCGCACGCCGGTGAGGCCGACCACGGGAGGCTTGCATTCGCCTACGGTGGCAGTGGAACGTCCTCCTGCCAATTCGGGACCACAAGTGGGGCCTTTGCCCTCTGTGACGGAGAGCCCGGATGTGATGCTCCGCACCAGGGACCCTTACATGACCTCTCCGGCCTTCCCGGGTGCTATGCCATCGCCGCCATCGAGCCGGACTGTCACGAGACAGCGTCGCGCTGGGAGACTACGAACACCGATCAAGCTGGCGTCGAAAAAGCCGCTACCGACGCCGTTGGGAGGTACCCCCCTGGCGAGAAAGCTCGAGAGTGTTCGAGCTCGCAAGATGGACCAGATCGAGGAGATCCCGGATGGGAACGAGACCGACAGCGAGGACCAGTCCATTGCCGAGATTGGAGCCCAGCTCGTGGCTGCCTCCGGGACCCACCCGGGATGAGACAAGGGACCCTTGAGAGCCTCTGCAAGGATGGGCTGCAATGCAGAGTTCTTGCAGAAGGCCAACGAGTGACTATGTGGTGCCCTTTTCGGTCTTGTGCACCACCTGATGGATATGAGCCCCCTCCGATGCTTCATTCCGGAGGGCAGCCTTTGTTTGGGAGACTTTGTCGGCTTGTTCTCCCTGTTCCCCTCACAGGGAACCAATCCAACGATTTTGACAAGGAGATGATCGATGTACTCGACGTCGGGAACCTCCTCCTCACCGCCCTTGCAGTCTTCTTCGAGCACTTCGGCCCCATCCTGGTGGACAGCGCGAAGGGCTGGATCAACACAGTCGCAGGCATCTGGCTGGTGGCACTGGGTAGCATGCTCTGGAATGCATCCCCTGGGAAACCTGGCCGAGCGCAGTCCACACTGAGGCGACGCGGCCAGGGACGGCTGCTCCAGCTTTGCATCGCCTGGAGTGCATTACAGGTGAGTACGGCGGCCCCACCGAATGACCGCCGACCAGCACAGCATCGCCCGACTGAGGACCCATCCTTTTGGGCACTCAGCCAAGATGACCTGCGACTACAAGCACTCAGAGCGATTGAGAGGCTCGTTGCGCAGAGACCCCTCGAAAGGACCAACACTGAGCTAGAGCCGGAGCAGTTTCTAGTTGATGCTCCAGCGGCTGATCCAGCACCGATCGCTGAGCATATCTCCTTCCACGTCCTCTCTCCCATGTTTGAAGCGGAATGCTTGGATGTGGCCATGGCATTCCCTTTGCTGGAGGCCGATGTGCATCGAGTGATATACGACATGGCCTCCAACTTGCCAACATGCTTGTCACACACAGTTGAAGTGCAACCCCAACCAGCCGAGGAGTATGTGACCTTCCTCCTGCTCCCCACCTGGGTGCCCTTCTCCGGGATCTATTGCCAGGTCATCGATGCGACGGCTTTCGGCATGGGCTTCTACCCGCACTACTTTCAGGGCTTGATCAGCCGAAGACAGATTTTGAAGACCATTAATCTGTCATGGAGGGAGAACCCAGCAGTTTTCATCTATGGAGACCTTGCACCCCTCGCCGACGATGATATCAGGCCTGCTGTCCAGGGTGGCCTCATCCGGATCCTCCAGGCTGGCCAAGTTGTCGACTGGTGCTCGCCGTTATCTGAGAGATTGGACACCTCTCGTCGATGGAATCCAAATGCTGAGATGCCGCAACCCCGAGCTGGCAGATTCCTTGCTTTTCAAGGACGTGGAGAGCCGCTCATCAACCTCGTCACCCGTCATGACCCGAGGTCGCCTTTGCAGATCGTGTCTGATGCAATGGATGTCGATGTGGAACACACCTGGCTGCTGTCTCCAGATGATAGGCCTGAGCGCCTGACCTCCTTTGGAAGACGGGTCCGCTCTATCATTGCTGTGCTAGATGATAGACAGGATCCTCCTGGGACCCAGACCATTGTCTTTGCCGACCTACGTGGAGTCGGAAGATGGCCGCAGTGGCTGGCCCTAGAAGATGAGCGCTTTGACCCGGAGCCCTTCATCGACAGCCTCCAGCTCGTCCACTGCCCTGGTTGGTCCATTGTCATCCAAGGAGGGCAGCGGACAGATTCGCCAACGGTTCTCAAAGTCCAACATGGTGAACTCCTCAACTTCGTGCTCCGCTATACCGACGACATAACCCCAACCGCTTCGGAAGCTGAGCTCAGTGAAGAGTCTGATGAGGACCCGGATGAAGATGATAGCATGGGACACTCAGGAAGCCCAGGCCCAAGTGAGACTGAGAACCAGGATGAAGAACCCAGGTCGCATGGACCCAGACATGATGCGGACCGAAGCCGATCCCCAAGAAGGGAAGGAGGCGAGCCTGAAAACGAGCCTTCCCCTGGTACGGCCCAGGAACTCAGGCTGGCGGACCACATCACAGTGGCCACTTTCGACATCGCGAATGAAAAGGTCGAATTCCGCCATACCCTGGGCGACCTTGAGGCTGTTTTCCAAGTCTGGCCCAACACATGGCTTCAAGAGCTTTGTGGCCAGGCCGAATGGAAGCCGGTCACACAGGCTGCCTTACTCGGCCTTGTGCATTGGGCCGTGCTGCTTCTTGGTGTTGCTCCAGGAGAAGCCCCGAGCGTCCATGTCTACTCCGACGGATCCTACCAAGAAGCACACAATTGCAGCGGCTACGGTGCAGTCGTGCTCCTGAACTACAAAGATGACTGGGCACACTTTGGAAGCTTCGGAGACGGGATCCTGGGAGCTGAAAATGGACCGTGGGAGGCAATGACCCCGCACCCGCTATTTGCGGAACAAGTTGCCATTGTGGTGGCCCTCTTGTGGATAGGCCAGTTGCTACGCTTTATGTCGATTGCCTCGGCCACCATTCACTTCGACAACCAAGCAGCTGGATGGGGTGCCAATGGACAATGGTCGCCCTGCAATGAGTTCGCTGTCAAGACGAGGGAACTGGAGATCTACATCCGGCGGCTCCTGCATGGCAACCTCGCTTTTCAATACGTCCGGGCGCACCATGAAGACCCCTGGAACGAAATGGCTGATGTCATTGCCAAAGCTGCAGCACGGCAGCTCAAATGGGTCCCTCGCCCCCCGCAAGGCAATTGCAAGGCCTTCCGGGACATGGACTCCACATGGCTTCTTGCAGCCGAGCCCCCTGATGGGCAACACGTACTGCCGATCAAGGCTGGCAGATGGATGGAATGGAACCCCACGGCCGCTGAGAGCAAGTCCGTCATTCAGCCTGAGCAGCTTGTGCCCACGGTTTCCGGCACCAGTCTTGCCAAGACTGCCAAGCTCCGCACCGAGCTCCTCACAATAAACATTCAGGGCCTCAAGGGCAAGCATGCTTATGTTGAGGATCAGCTGGCTTGGCGCAAAACCCGCATCGCCTTCTTCCAGGAGACCAAGGATGCTGCTGGCATGATTCGGACAGCAAGATATGTGAGGTTCGCCAGCCCAGCTGCAGGACACTGGGGCACAGCCATCTGGATCAGCAAGGAGCATGGAGCTTTCGATCTGAATGAACGACCGGTTTTCATTGATGACAATGACACAACTGTCGTCCACAGCGGGCCTCGACTCTTGCTCCTCAAGATTGTCAAAGCCGGCTTGCAGCTGATCTTGTTTTCGGCGCACATCCCGCACGAGGCCCGTGAACAGGAACGCCGGGACACCCTCGCTGACCTCGACCAGCAGCTCAGCAAAGTTCGCGGTGTTGATCTGATATTGGGGGGTGTAGATGCGAACGGGCGACCACCCCCAGACTTCGCCCAAGTCACAGGGGGACTCGAATACGGAGAACCAGACCCCCCAGGACGCCAATTTGCTGACCTCCTACACCGCCATGGACTATGGATCCCGTCGACGTTTACTGCTAGGCATCAAGGACCAAGCCACACTTTTCAGCATTTGGGTGGCAACCTCCACCGAATCGATTTCATTGTAGTTGGGGGTGAGATGCACACGGACGATGTGATGACGGCGGTTGTGGCGGATTTTGACACGGCCAACACAGTCGAAGATCATCGCCCTCTGGGCGCAAGCTTGTCGGCCTGGACAGGCCCAATCTCCTCCGCGAAAAAGCTCTACCGGCCGAAGTTTGACAGACAGCGCTTGTGTACTGAGGAGGGCAAAGCACTGGTCAAGACTGCCCTGGAATGCTATCAGGTTCCCGCATGGACGACCGATGTCAACCAACATTGCCAGCACCTGCAAGACTACCTCCAGGACATTCTGGAGCAGCACTTCATGATGCCTGCGGGTGGCCTCAAGGCCTCCTACATCTCCCCGAAGGTCTGGGAATGGCGTGCTGCAAAATTGAGACTCAAACTTGCAGCGAGCCATAGGCGAAAGATGTGGGATGCAGCCAAGGAGTGTGCCTATCAACGATGGGCGCATGGAACTACATTCAGTGCTGGTGCAGTTCCCAAACAACAGCTCCTCTACCAGCTGGCGGCCTCCGCTATAACCTTCACCACTGCCCGCATCAAGAGACAGGTCTATGATGACAAGCGGTGTTTCTTGCAAAGCCTCGTGAGTGATGGCCTGCAATCGGTTGGACAGATACTGCACCGGGTTCGTGCCCACGGCTTGGGCGGGAAGAAAAACCGGGTATCCAAAAAGCCTCTGCCACGTCTGGTTGATGCTGAGGGCAACGTTGCGGAAAGCCGTGAACAGCGTGATGCTGTTTGGTTGGAGCACTTCGGCAACCAGGAGTGTGGACGAGTCCTGCCTATTGATGTCTACCTGAGACAGGAAGCTACAGCTGGCATGGCGAACAAGGACGTGCCCTGGTCGATCGAGGACCTACCGACTTTGGCTGAGACCCAAGATCCGACAGGCGCCCATTGGGAAGACGATGGGATTGGACAATGTCCCTGGTGAAATCGTCCGAGCTGCCCCGGCACAGATGGCGGCAGTATTTCATCCATTGGTGGTCAAGTCCCTTGCCACACTCTCCCAACCGGTGCAGTGGCGCGGAGGCATCCTGCACGCAGCATGGAAAGGTGCAGGAGAGATTGACCAGCCAGCCAATCATCGGTCGTTGTTTGTCAGCAGCGTGCTGGCGAAGGCCTACCACAAGCTCATGCGAAACCGTGGACAAGGTGCGCTACACGAAGTCCTCCACGGACTGCACCTTGGCAGCCGACGAGGAGCGCCCATTGGTTTTGCCTCGATGAGTTTGGTGGCCCACATCCGCCGATGCCAACTCCACAAGCACAGCTATGCTGCGCTGTTCATTGATACGACGGCGGCCTACTATAGAGTTATCCGACAAGCTGCTCTCGGCCCCCTAGATCGTGATGAAAATGTGGCCAAGCTGCTGGACAAGTTCGGCATGGCTCCGGAAGACATGCACACCCTCCTTGAGCTGGTGCAGTCGGGAGGCTTGATGAAGGAGGCTGGAAACTCGGCAGTGGTTCAGGCTGCCTGCGCTGACTTCCACAGGCAAACGTGGTGTGTATCGGCATTTTCAGCCGGAGACTCTGTGGCACTCACAGCCACAGGGTCACGCCCGGGGGAAAGCTGGGCGGATGCAATCTTCGCCTACATCTATGCCAGGACCTTGGGCACCATCATCGAGCGGGCGGATGGTGAGGATCTTCTGACGTACTTGCCGGCAGACTCCAATCCTGTCGGCCTCCCCGGGCCGTCTTTGACCGAGACATGTATGGTCAGAGACTCCACCTGGGCCGATGATTCAGTGATCCCGGTCAGTGACGAGAACCCTGTGCGGCTTGCCGACAAGATCAAAAGGGTTTCCTCAATCGCCCTGGCAACCCTGGAAGAGTTTGGTCTCGCTCCGAACTTGAAACCGGGAAAGACAGCAGTGATGGTGCATCTATGTGGCCCGGGCTCGCAACAGGCCAAGCGATCCCTCACTGCTGGCAAGAAGGCTGAGCTCTACCTCCATGACCTGGATGTGAGAGTTCAGATCACCCCCCAATACACGCACTTGGGTGGTGTCCTTGATGCCAAGCTAAGCCTCAAAGCTGAAGCAATGCGCAGGCTTGCGCTGCTTGGTGATGCATTTGACCAAGGACGCAAGCTCCTGTTTCAAAATTGTACGATCCCGTTGCATACGCGTGTCCAGCTCTACGAGGCCAGTGTTCGCTCCACGCTGTTCAACTTGTCCCTGTGGGTTCCGTGCGGAGATTCGTGGAGACGACTGTGTGGGGGATATACACGGTGCCTGCGACGGGTTTTGGCGGCGGAGATCAAAGGCGAGGCCCTCTACAAAGTACCGGCCCCGCTTGTGCACATAGCTACTGACAGCTGGGAGCTCAAGCACCTTGCCAGACGAAGCCGGCTTGGCCTGTTGTGTGCCATGAGCCTCAAAGGGCCCGCTGTGCTCTGGGCACAACTGCGAGCGGAGCAGAGCTGGCTGCGGATCGTCCGTGATGACCTCCACCAGTTGGCCAAGTTTGATGATACATGGCCGGATCAGACTTGCTCCTGGCAGGCATGGGAAACGGCCATTTGTGCGAATCCCAACCGCTTCAAGCTCCGTGTCAAGCAGATGCTCAAGGCGCAGCATGTTGCGGACATGGAGAGATACAAGAGCGACATGGTTCTTTGGGCGATGTACCGCCAAGCCCGAGGTGAAGAACCTGGCAACACCGAACGGCTGAAGCAATGGCAATGCCGAACGTGTCACCGGTGTCTTGGGTCGAAAGGTGGGCTGGGAGCTCACTTTTTCAAGACCCACCGGCGATGTGCAGACTATCGGAAGGTTGCCAAGGGAACCTTCTGCAAAGGCTGTGGTACCGAGTTCTGGTCGCTGCCGAGACTTTCCATACATCTCCGGGACACACCTAGGTGTGTACGTGCTCTTCGAGCGATCGGCGAGATTGCCCCCGAGCTAGCACCAGGGCTTGGAAGCAAGAGGTGGCGCCAGCTCGAGATTGAACAATTTACACCTGCCCCGACCTTTCGACGAGATGAGCCCTGTCCTGTCGAAAGCGGCCGGGACTGGAGCGATGAGGCTAGAGCGGCGTACAAGGCGTTGTGCTTCATGCTCTTCGATAAGGACAACTGGACGAATGTGTCCGAGGTCTTCCAAGCGATCCTCGAGATCTTGACGCAGTTCCCCTTGTACTACTCGGAGGAGCAGACCATCCTGGAGCAGATCCGAGTCGAGCTGCTTGAAGTCCAGGCTGCGGCCCCCGAAGAGCTTTGGGGCACCGAGTTGACTTGTCACGTCCTTGAGGCCCTGGAGCATCCGCTGCCCCTGGTTGACGACCAAAGGACCAGAGACTCCAATGATGGAGCCCTCACCCTTGACGAGTTCCAGCGGAAGGTTGCGACCATCAACTGGGAGCACGTTCTTGCACAGACTCTGTCCGGTCGCGAGACCCCTGGACCGACATCTGAGAAGCTGTACATAGAGTGGGACGCGAGAGACTCTGTGTGTAGAGATGTCGGGGAAGCCCTCGCCGCGGCCCGAGACATACAGTCGATCATCCCAGAGAAACTCCGAACGGTGTGGAGCCAAGTGCTGACACGTACAGACGTTTGCATTTCAGCGCCCACACATTTCTGGGATCTTCCCATTGCAAAGCCTTTCCTGGCTTTGCGGGCTGACTGCATTTAATTAGAGCTGCGTACACCTCTGAATGCCTCGAAATCAAATCAATCAATGTATATATGTATATGTATATATATATATATATATATATGGTTTGGGATCGAGCAGCCTGCGAGAAGGCCTGCATTGCCTGTAGCCCCAGGTGCCTGTTAGGCACGCCATCCAGGAACCATCGTTGCCTCACCTCCGTGGCATCGGAGGCAACGACTCAAGCGGGCCTGTGCTAGGCGCCGCATCTGGGAGGCCAGAGCTGCTGGCAAACCGGGGCCTATCAGTGCTGTCCGGTTGCTGCAACAGCATCACTCCCGGCCGTTCTACCGCGAGTTCATGGGTCGAGGACATCGCGAAGGAGAATGGCGCAAATGGCCAAAAAGCTCTGGTGGAGATGCTGGTGGTTGGCATGGGTATCGTGCCGAGGACAAGTGGAGCCGGCAGCGTGGAGATCGGGATGCACCTCGGCACCCTACTCTGGACACTGTTGTGGTACCACAGGAGGACAGAGCGGAAGCCTCTGGCTCTACCAGCAGGAGTGCGGGCACGGTGGCTGCAGCAGCGGCGGGCAGCTTGGTGAAAGGGGTCCAGAAGCAGGTGAATATGGTCAGGAAATGCGAGACCAAGATCCGAAAGAACGAGGCCGACGCCAAGGACCTGGAACAGCGCTGGACCGCCTTCAAGGAGGAGATGAAAACCAACTTCGTGAGGGAGAGGAACAAGTACAAGGAGCGGCAGGCGACCTTGGAAAGCGAAGGGCAAGAGTACAGGGAGGCCCTCGCAGATGCCCTGGTGGAGTTGCAGACGGCCATCGCCAACGAGGAGGAGAGCAAGCCACCCAAGCCGACACCGGGAAGGGAGGAGGCGGAAGAAGAGTGGGAGAAACTTCTTCGATCCCCCGAACCGGATCCTCAAGGACTATCGGGGCTTTTGGATGCAGCCTTAAAGTTGGCGACTACCTCCCGCAAAGAAACCAGGAGCAAGCTACTTGCTGCCTTGGCCGAGAAGCAAGAGATGATCAACACTCCCCCTCGAAAATCCACCAGGCTACCGGAACACACACCCCCGGAGGAAGCGCGGAGTCGACGGAAACACAGCCCTACGGGAATGGATGTGGATGTCAAGCCCGAGGAAGGGGACACCTACAGTGGAGGAGCTGGCAGTGGCCCACCAGACCCCTACATCAAGTCCCCATCGACACGGGCGAGCTTGTCGGTTCCTGGAACGGAGCAGCCTCACCGCTCCAAGCACAGCAACCCGAGGATGGCCATCAAGCAGGTGGGTCGCACACCGAGCTCTACACCACTCAGGGGATCGACCTTGGCCGAGAAGCTCGAGCAACGACGGCGAGATGCTTTCGAGGAGCAGTTGGACATCTACTCCTCCGAGGACGAGAAGGTTGCCGACCTGAAGAAGGACAACGAACAAGCTCCCAACACGAGGGGCGAGGAGTGATGCAATATGAACCACAAGAGGGCGACGTATGGGGTGAAGCCGAAGAGCGTGAGCCCATGAACGTTGGCCCAGCAGTTGCTATTACGCCCGCGGACCGGGCTACCCAGCGGAGCTCTGGGATTTCAAGTGGATGGGGCAGCTTTTTCGGACAGTCTGCCGTCCATGACAATTTTGATGCTATTATGAGCGCAGGGCTTCCTTACAGCCCCGGGCGCGACCACCTCGAGGTGAATATCACCAGAACTACACGGACGAGGGCATATGACTTGCTCGATCACGTCGAGTTCTGGACTGACTTTATGTGGGCCCAGCGCTGGAAGGCACTGGAAGCACTGGGTGAAGTTGTGGTACCACTTGGTCGGACCATCTTTCTACTCTTGATGCTATGCCTCCTTGACCTCCACAGACGGGTTATTGGAAAGCAGAGAGGCCCTCGACCTCCACTATGCCGAAGGGGGGCAAGCTACAATCACAGTATTCTTATGGCCTTTGCAATGCTCACTGTGCCACATGCCACCCAAGAGAGGCCAGTGAACCAAGGCAGACCCAGGATTGCCCCGCACACAGACCTCGAAATGTGGTTGGCAGGCCAAAGATCCAGGGAGGAGCAGCTCCAGAATGCGATGCAGCAGTGGGTGCTGGATATGCCATTGGAACATTCAACTGGACAACCAGAGATCCCTGACTATTGGGAATGGCCGCCTGCCCCAGTTGCACCCGCCCAAGCTGCCCCACGGCAGGCCACGCATATTGCACTGTGGGTTGCTGCTCCCTACTACGAGACGGAGACCTTGGATGTCGGGCTTGAGTTCCCGCTGACCCTTGAGAGACTCAACGACGCGGTTGAGGCCAGCACTCTGCGTATCCCGGAGTACCTCAACCAGCTCACCCCGACCTACCCCCAGATCAGCGAGGACTTTGTGAGCTATGTCGCCAGCCCTCCATGGTTGTCAGCGGTCCACAAGTTCTGTCTGCTCATCGACTGCACCAAAGCAGGCGGAACGGCATATGCCATATATTGCGAGGCCCCTGTCACCAAGAGGATGATCCTGGAACAGGTGTCTCTTGCTGATGTCACCGACTTGGAAGTGTACCTCTTTGGACAGCTTCAACCGCTTGGAGACCTTGATAGCCGAGCGCCAGTGATGGGAGGAGCAGTCCAGGTACTCCCCAGAGGAGTGCCTTGTGAATGGGCCAGTGATGTGGAGGAGCGGCTCCACGACACGACAAGGTGGAACCCCAATGCAGACCAACCCGGCCCATTGCCTGGCCGGCACTGCATATATCAAGGGGCCGAGGAACAGGTTATTGTCCAGATCAATGGGGAGGAGGATGATGGCTTCCACCTCGAAGCGGGGATCGAAGAGTTGGGGTTGGAAGAGAATAGCTGGGCAATGGTCCCAGCGACAGTCCCTCAACACCTTGCACATGGAGGCAAGCAGGTGCACAACCTCATCGCCATTGTCGAGGAAGCTAATACCCCCCGTTTGGGAGTGACGATGGCTTTCCTTGACCTACGAGGCCTGGCGTTCTTTCCTCAGTGGATGGCGATCTACGGGGACAGCTTCGACCCATACGCCTACCTAGAGGACATCCAGTTCCCGAATATGGACGGATGGCAATTTGTCGTCACAGGAGGAGACCCTATGGATGGGGACAACCACATCAGAGTACATGATGGGGAACTCCTTACATTCCATCTCGAGCCTGCCCAGTCGGAATCGTCCTCAGAACAAGGGTCCAGTGACCAAGGAGATGATTGGGACAGCGATGATGACGACTTTTGTGACATGAGTGGACAGCCGAGCTCAGACCCAGACGCCCCACCACCAGATCCAAGGGAACCACCACGAGGACCACCCCCGCCAGTCCCGGTGAATGCACCTTCCGATCGGAGCAGATCGCCGAGGCGTGGAAATCGCAGATCAGAGGGACACCCTGAAGTCATCAGCCTGGACGGTAATATTCGAGAGGGGTGTCCGGTTTTTGACATCACCAAGACCACCCTCCCATGGCCGCACTCCCTCAGACAGTTATGGCCCATCTTCTGCCCATGGGAACCGAGTTGGATGCAATGGTGTCTGGATGGGGTATCGCTCCACCCCAACTCGGAAAAGGCGGTGCGAGAGTCGGTCCATTGGGCGGATTTACTACCATATGCGACCCACGGCCAAGCGAGTTCCACTTGTACACAGATGGATCTTCACACGCTGAAACGGGCCGTAGTGGATATGCTGTTGTAGTGCTGATACGTCTCGGGGCGGCAGTGGCAATCCTTGGCCTGATTGGGGAGCAGTTGTTAGGGAATGAACTGTCGAGCTGGCCTCAAGGAGAACACCCAGCACTGCATGCAGAACAGGTGGCATTGGCCACAGCTATGCTCTGGCTACTGCAGATGAGAATGATAATGACCCAACTCCCCTGTGTCATCCACGTCGACTGTTTGGCAGCGTGCCATGCCGCGACAGGCTGTTGGGACCCGATCAATGGCATGGGTGAACAGACTCGTGATTTGGAGCTCCTGATTAAGGAACTTGAAGGAGTACATCTGCAGATACAGCATGTGAAAGGCCACTCCGGCCATGAGTGGAACGAATTGGCTGACTCCGTAGCCAAAGCGGTGATGAAGGGTATGGCACAGTTTGCTACACCGCCTACTCCCGCTGTCGTGGCATTTGTGGAGGCGAACCTAACGTGGGCTGGTCTCCACTTTTCGGCCATGAAATCAGGAGCCCTTTGGGCTGAGAATGAAGGCCTCAGCTGGGGTGAGGAGCCCCTGCCTACATCGACACTCACGCCCCAACAGTTGATCCCAACCGTTGGGGGCACGGACGCAGCAGAGGATGCAGAGTTTCGGGTGTCAGCCTGCTCCTTCAACCTCCAGGGGCTTGGCAACAATCACCGATATCTGGAAGAACAATGCGAACGAGAAAACTATGGGATCGTCTTCTTGCAGGAAACCAAACAAGGAGGCGGTATTTGCTCCAGCAAAAGATACCTTCGATTGTCCACAGATGGATGCCGCCACTGGGGTGTGGCAATTTGGCTCCGCAAGTCGGGCGGCTTTCTGCAGTGCAACGGAAAGGGAGTCAACCCGGAAGAGTCCAATATCACAGTGATCCATGAGTCCCCCAGGCTGTTGGCATTGAAGCTTATGTTTGATGGCATGCCTCTTGGCCTTGTCTCGGCACACTGCCCACATGCAGGACGACCACAAGAGCGTGATGAGTTCTTGACTACATTTGGCAGTGTATTAGCGCAGATGAAAAAGTACCAGCTGCTAGTTTGTGGTGTGGACTTGAACGGGAAGATCCCGAGTGACTTTCCCCAGGTCAGTGGAGACTACGACTGTGAGATGCCAGACAGAACGGGCCAAATGTGTGCCCAACTCCTCTTTGAGAATGGGATTTGGATCCCATCGATGTTCTCGGCCTTGCACACTGGCAACCCATGGACGTATCGACATCCCCTAGGCGGTGAAAGCCGCATTGATTACCTGTTTCTTGGGGGCAAAGCGGAGACTACCAAGACCAGGAGTTATGTCAATGCTGCAATGGACAATGGCAGTCCAAATGATGACCACCGGGCTGTGTGCTTGGAGGTTGTTGGTCGATTGGAGAAAGGACACCAGAGGCCACGATTGCAACGGCTGAAGTTTGATGGGGATAAGATCCGGTCTGCGGAGGGCAAACGGTTGCTGGCGGAGGCGTGCAACAAATTTGTCCAACCGTCTTGGGAAACTCACCCTGATGAGCACTACCGGCTTGTGCAAGAGCATTTGTTGGGCGTGTTGCAGCAGGAGTTTGCAGTGGAAAAGACGGGACATGCTTCGTATATCCCGGATGAGATCTGGGAACTTCGACAGCAAAAGAACCAGCTCAGATGTAAAACCCGAGGACGCCGCAAAGATCGCCTCAATGGACTATCTGAAGCTTTTAGAGTCTGGAAACAAGGGACCGCACTCTGCTTAGGACCAGTGCTCCGAAAGAGCAACTTCCTCTATGACTTGATCGCAGCGGCAATCCGGTATGCAACCCATAGGATCAAACGGGGAATCGCGACTGCAAAGGATGCATTCTTGAGGAAAGTGGCAGCTGAGGGACACCAACATGTGGGTGCCATAATGCAGAGGGCAAAGAAAGCTGGGATTGGAGCCAAGGCGAGGAAGCCCTACAGCAGAGAACTCCCCAAACTGCTCAACCCGAGCACTGGGCAGGAGGCGACAAGCGCTGCTGCGAGAGATGAAATATGGTTACAGTACTTCGGCGCGCAGGAGGAAGGATGCATCAAGACTACAAGTGCATTTGTGTCCGAGGTTGCGCAATGGAAGGAAACCGGCTCCACAGCATGGGAATGGTCTATGTTGCCCTCCGCCCGGGACTTCGAACGAGTCATGAGAGATACCAAGCCTGGAAAAGCTGCTGGACTTGACCAGATCCCCAGCGATGTGATGTGCGCGTGCCCAGCGGAGGTAACAAAGCTTCTGCATGCACTTTACATCAAAGCACTGCTTCTGGGGAGGCAACCTCTCCAATGGAGAGGGGGTGTACTGTTCGAGTCCTACAAGCACAGCGGACAAAAGTGCCTGGCGGAGAACTACCGGAGCCTCTACATCTCCAGCTTCCCAGCCAAGGCGCTGCATAAAGCGATGCGGCGAAAGGTTGAGGGAGAGGTTGATGCTTCCCTCCACCCGCTCCACTGTGGCACCCGACATGGTATGCCGATCAGCTTTCCGTCGCTTTATGTGGCGAGCCACTTGCGAAGATGTGCACAGCAAAAGAAACCGGCTGCTGTGTTGTTCATTGACACCAGGAGTGCATACTACAGACTGGTCAGAGACCTGGTGGTTGGTGATTTGAGTCTTGATCGATCGGTCGAGGAGCTCTTCTACAAGTTTGGGTTGGATGGAGAAGATATCTCCGACATGCAGGCCCTTATCCGAGAAGGAGGCATGCTACACCACGCTGGTGCCCCCGAACCCATACAGACCTCTGTCCAAGACTTCCACCGCTTTACTTGGTTTACCTCAAGATACTCGGATGGAGGACAGATTTGTCATTCGGTTGCAGGATCCAGACCGGGTGCTTCGTGGGCGGACTGTGTGTTTGCATTTTTGTATACACGCATTCTTCACCGGGTACATGAGATCCTGGTTGGAGAAGACATCAATGGAGTTCTGCCCTACGACCCAGCGAGTGGGCCTTTTGCCTCAGAGCCTACAGGGTCTGACGAGCCCATGTGGGATACCACGTGGGCTGATGACACAGCTTATGTGATCGAAGCTGCGGATTCACCGGGACTTATCACCTGTGTCCGTCGGGTCACCAGTGTGGTCATCACAGCCTTCCGATCACACGGACTTGATCCTAACTTGAAACGCAACAAAACAAGCGTATTGCTGCGTTTATGTGGACGTGGAGCTACCAAAGTGCGCAAGCAAGTGTTTGGTAGTGGACAGCCAGTGATTCACCTACCTGACTTGGATGAGAAGGTCCATGTGGTCCCCGTCTACAAACATCTTGGAGCTATGCTGGACCCGCAGATGGCACTGCGGCAGGAGCAGAGGTTCCGATCGGCTATGGCGGCAACGGCGTACGACAGTGCTAAAGATCTTCTGTTACAAAACCGAGACCTGGGCCTTGAAACCAGGACGGCACTGCTTCGGAGTGCTGTGGTCTCCACGTACTTCAATTTGGAACTCTGGATACCTGGCGGACCGAGCTGGGAATCTATGTGTGACAATTTTTCCAGGTTGGTGCGAAGATTGCTGTGCCGTTCAGTCCATGGAGATGCCTTCTACAAGATCCCCCTGCCATTGGTACACTGGGCGACAGGATGTTGGCCGCTGGAATACTTTGCGAGGAGAGCCAGAATTTCCGCATTGATTTCAATGGTCCGCTCGGGGCCCCCATTATTGTGGGCCATGCTCCAAAATGAGGCTTCATGGTGTACAACGGTGTGCAGTGACCTACGGTGGATGGTACACAACGACCAGGAGAAGTGGCCAGAGGTTGGCCGCTCAGAATGGCCGCAATGGTGGCACCTTCTGAAGCAACAGCCAGACAGAGTCAAAAGGCGAGTTGCGAAGAGACATGCGGAAGACTTCTTGGTGTTCCAGGAAGACACCGCCGTTCTTATCAGCCTGTGGAGCCTTTATCGGAGGATCGCCCCGGCAACTGAAACTCGGCTGAACGATGAAACGTGGCCATGCCCGATGTGCCAAAAGTGTTTTGGCAAGCGCTCGGGACTTGGAGTTCACTTCTTCAAAGCCCATGGGCGACACGCTGAATACCGTGAGTTCCTGGAAGGCAGCAAGTGCAAGGCTTGCAACAAGGAATTCTGGACTGTGGGGAGACTGGAGGATCACCTCCGTTACTCCACAAAGTGTGTCAGAGTGCTGCGACAGAGCTGTCGGCCACAACAGAAGATCCCGCCGGGATACGGGAGTAAGAAGCGACGCCAGTCCGAACTGGCAAACTACACACCGGCGGTCCCTACCAAGATTGGGGAGTCGCTGACTATGCAGGAGGAGACGCCATGGAACCAATGGCAGCGAGCCCTGTATCGAGGCATCTCGGAAGTCACCCTGGACACCTTGTCTACAGGAGACCCTTCTGAGGAAATTGCCCAGCAGCTGCGATTGCAGCCACTCTACCCTGAGGAGATCCATCAAGTCATTGAGACCCTGATCAGCGAGGTCGAGGGGATCCATGCCGACAAGGATCTGAAACAATGGAGCGAGCCGGAGTTTGTTCAGATTGTTCAAGCCCTCAGGGAAGGCTATGAGACGACAGGCCACCGCGACCAAGAGGCACGAACAGGGGACAACTGTCTCTTGCAAAGACAGGAGTTCCGCCGCAAGGTTGGAGCCCTGGATTGGCATGCGGTTATCAATGATCACCTGTCTTCGACGCCGGACCCTCAAGGAAACGACCACGGGACCCTGGAAAGCTTACTGTTTATCCTGCCAGACGACTGGGAAGCAGAGTGGAGTCGTGGTAGGGGTGAGCTTTTGAACTCTGCCGTGTTAAGTGATCCTTCTTTGCTGTTGCCCGATGTACTCAGAAGGGCTTGGGACTGTGTCGTGACGAAACAGCGGCCAACGGTCCGAGCCCCTGAGAAGTTCTGGGCACACCCTGTGGCAGCACCTTTTGCGCCGATCAGGGAACTTTGCAAGTTGTAATTAAGCAGCGGACACCACTGAATGCCAGGAAATGCCGAAAATATATATATATATATATATGTATATGTATATATATATGTATATGTATATATACATACATACATACATACATACATAAGTCCCCTTTTTTATTCCCAAAACCTGCAACCCCAAACGTGTCAGGACCTGGCCCCGCATGGCCAAAGTGTGCGAGAGGTGGGACAGCTCTCTCAAGTTCGTCTCAAGGACTCCCTTCCCCTTGAAGCCATTCGAGGGTTTAGGGTTTAGGGATGTAGGGGTTTAGGATTTGGGGTTTAGAGTTTAGGGTTTAGGATGGGGATTCGGGGGGCTTCGGGGTGGTTTAGGCGCCAGGGTTTAGGGGCTTTAGCAATTTCGGGGTTAATCGAGAGGTTCAGGGGTTTTTAGTGTTCAGCCCAGGAGTTTCGGTGTTGGGTTTATAGGGTTAACTTCGTATTGCCTTCCTGGTTGAGTCAGGGTTCTCCGAGTTCTGTTTCGTATCCTTCTTTGTCCGTTTTCTCAACACTTCGACCGCCAAGTAGGTCCACAAAGATGGATCTAGCTGCCCTCCTAAACCTTCGACCCGAAGCACCCGACCCCTTAGACCATCTGAAACTCAAACCTCCTAAGATAGAAACTCATATAGGATCAAGGAGGCCCCGCAGGCCCCAAATTTCAAAGGTTAGAAGTATTATGGTCCCTAAGGCCTTTTTGAGGGAGTTCTAGGGACCCTTAAGAGTCTATAGAGGGTATATAGTGTTTGTTAAGGATCCCAGGGTTGAGGGCCCATATCAGGGGCCCATGGTTTCAACCGTTGACAAAGACGAAACACCAGATCTAGGAAGTGCAGCTGGTGGGGTTTTGGTTCGACGTTCGGGGTTTGGGGTGTGAGGGTTGAGGTATTGGTATTGATCTATTCATCATTGTGGCGGTTCTTGTGCACCCCTGCACGGCCGGGGTGGATGCTAAACCAGATGCTGCGCTATCCCCCTTTGGCGACCGGAGTTAGCATTTGCGGAACCCGGAACCATGCCTTCAACAAGATGAAGCCTAAGCCCTTACCCTACATCCTGAAAACAAAGCCTACACCCCAATGACGGTAAGACCTGCAAGTGTTCTGGTCATGCCAGTAATTAACCCGAAATCAGCCTCAAGCGACCGATGTCATGGACTTGCAGGGAGCCGCTCTACTATCGAAGCCGAACACACGACCCTGAAAGTCACCCTACGCCCTAAACCTCTGAGCCACCCTCCCTGAAGGAACCGCATTCTTGAGCGCTTCACCCTAACAGTGTCAAGCCGGCACATGCAGTACTTGAGCCCCACCCCAAAATTACTACCGACAATCATGCCCCCATTCGATCGCCATGGTCTTCGACTGCGACATCGTTGCACCTCTCCACTTTCACGTGGAGTCGCTGGCGGTGCAGCCACGCGGACGCGACATTGGAGTCACGGTTTTCAGGGTTTCAGATCGCCCCCACGCCCTGCTCGAATGCTTCAGGTCCCCACATGGATACGCTTCATCAGACTTAGCCACCCGGGGCCCTGGATCCCTATCCCATGGGTGAAGTTGTCTGTGAACAACTGCTCGGTCAGTTTTTGAGAGGCTCTTCAAACCTAACACTTATGGTTTGGGATCTTACGCATCCTGAGACTCGTCTATTTCAAGCCGGGTGAGTAGGGTGTGTAACATGATAATCAACTTGTTTCTAGGTTCTTACTATAAACCCCAATATGGAATGGATAGGGGCCCGACGAAAATGTAGGCTGTGGTGGGCTCAAGGTAGGGTGTTGAGCATCAAAGAGTCAAATCAGCATCGGACACAACCAACGATCCGGCGATAGAAGCGCAATACGGTTGATGATATAAATTTGCATGACCCATAATAGGGAATATACCATAATTCGCATAGTTTAGGGTCCTGAAGGTAATGCAGGGTTTATATCATCAACCGTAGGGGTTCCTTCAAAGGGGTCTATAAGGATTACTATAAGGGGAAACATGGGGGTTTAGAGTGGGGGGCCGACATAATTACCAACACGGTTTTGGGGTTTCCTTATTGTCACTGTAGTATGATGGGCCCCGATGTCGTGAACACAAAGCCCTCGAGACGGTACTTACCCAAAGGGTTCAATTTACCCATATGGGTGGTTGTCAAAATTAGGGTCCCTTTTTGGGTACCCTAAATTTTAGGTGCCGTAATATAATAAGGACCCAGAAGGGACCATAATTTTGACAACCACCCATATAGTAGAATGTAGGGTTTCTGTACAAGGGATCCTTACTATGGTTTGGGAAAGTTTCCCCCCTAACAGTACCTGGGCCCTTTGGAGTAGTATACTTTAGGAAGTTGGGCTCGGCGTTCAGGGCTTACAAGTTATACAACATCTCCCTGAGACCGACGAACCTCTTGCCCTAAACCCCAAGTCCTAGCAGCCTTGCACCCAGGCCCAATGTGCGGAAGCCGTCTCAGGAAGGCAGGCATCCGTCGCAGGGTCCTGTAAATTAATGCAGCATAGGAGCCTGAATCAGTGTTAGACTAGGGCTCTTTTCAAGGTCCCTTACCGGATTCCTCTCAAGGGTTCGGGGATACTTAGGGGTACTTAGAAATAATTTTAAATTTTTGGTTATTATAATCCCTAAGAAGCAGCTAAAATTATAATTTTTGCTAGGGTTCTAAGTTCAGTATAGGATATTGGAGCCTCGACACTTGGAGTCAGTTGGGGTAGGCTTTTGGGGAGATTTCGGGTATTCTGCACACGACCCATGACAAATTCTGCTGTTATTGATGTAGGCCCGTAAGTTTGACACCGGATTCATACAGCAACTTTCTTGAGGATTTTCCCTACTATTTACTGGGATCCTTGTTGCAGCCTTACTAGGAAACCGGATTTATCAACCAGGGGGTTTGCCAAGGGTGGGGTGTGGAAGGTCCGATCCAAGTGGCACGGTAGCAAGAGCAAGAGCCACAGGCCGCGGTCGTTGAAACTCTAATTCAAGAGTGCAGGCTGTCTCAGCCCTAAACGGTCAAAGCTCAGGCCATCAGCTGTGTGCCCCAAACTTAGGACGAAAAAAGCAACACTGGCATCACGTCTAGCCTCACACCTACGACCTTGGTATGCCTTCATGCTGTAAACTTTGCACGCATGTCCAGCTTTGCACTGAGATCCTCTACAGTCTTCTTAGGATTTGCATTTGTGTTCATAAAATCCTAAACCCGTAAACCCTAAGCCCTAAATCCTAAACCCCAAATTAATCTCTAAACAACCCTAAACCCTAAACCCTAAATCCTAAACCCCTAATCCCTAAACTCTAAATACTATTTTTTTATGGTTCAGGTGCACGGAATGGCCGACGGGAGCCTCGGGAGGACAACGATTCCACATGGGCTGAATGAACGTGGATGGTCCGGGTTTAGGGTTACAGGGAACTCCAGAAAGTTGGAATATGGTTTCATGGTAGGATACCCTATAATTTACCACAGAAGGGTTAGGATAATAATATTCCAACTTTCTGGCTTTTACCTTATGGGGGTTTAGGGTTTAGGGGTTTAGGGTTCACTGTAGGGGTTCAGGGTTTAGGGGTTTCGTGGTTTAGGGGTTTGGGTTTAGGATTTAGGGTTTAGGCTTCCTTCTACCATACATGCAACTTTTGTTACCTGTCAAGGTACCAGTAATGTACTATAGGCAAATCAGTTCCCAGGCAAAGGTGGGAAGTCAGTCTACGTAGTTCGCTGTGTACGCAAACTCATGTTGGCTGGGTTTGAGCAGTTTAGGGCTGACTTATCGGATAGTCGTATTCCAGCGTGTTCTGCTTTCGACTGGGGACGGCTTCTGAAAGCCTGAAACCTTGAACCACCAAGCCGCAATCACCAAACCGTAACAACCTTAAACCCTCAACAATAAAAACTCCAGACTCTACAACCTTTACCCTAAAGAAACCGTACACTCAAGCCCTTTTTGCCTTAGGCTGCGCATTTAAAGCTCCATCCACGATGAAAACCTTGGTCAGTGTCAGGATCGGAATAATTAGTACTAGTATTGAGTTCAAGTTTTGATGCTTCCGTGCTGGACTTGAACCATAATATCCCCCAATCGTATCTAAATTTCTATCCCCACATATTCAAGCGGTTTTAAGGTCTAGCGCTTGAGGGCTTACTGTTGCAGGTTTCGGAGTGTAAAGTTGTTTTGTATGCATTGTAGGATTCGGGCCTCTGGTGCAAGAGTAAGCTTTGCGAGTTCGGTCTCGGCAGGATGCGACGCCATCCAGCATGTCACTTACTGCGCATCTCGAGGCGTGCATGGGGGAGGGGCTGTGGGCCGGAGGAATGTGCGTTCACGGCCTCTGTGAGGTTTGCTGGGCGTCGGGACTGCAGCTAGACTTAGCTAGCTTGTGCGTAAATTCGTATGTTCAGGGTAACAGGCTTGGGGGGTAGAAGAGTGTACGAGTTTGCGGCCTCCATTCACAGATATTCCGCACCAAGAAACATGAAGCACCAATAAGTACCAGTGAAATGGTTCTTTGGAATTCAGTTCCATAGTCGCAGTGCTTCTGGACCATCTTTGTTGGATGGCGTGAGTCAATGTGACGACGGTTAGTATGAAAGCCAAAACCACAAGGTGGACATCAGTCATGAAAGCAGTATAGTGGACTTCTGTAGCCGTTGGAAGGGCATAGACTGGGTCTTACTGACAACTGACAACACCTAGGACCCAGAGTAGGCCTTTGTTCCCTTCTTTAGTATTTTGGTTCCCTTAGAAGCCCCTTTAAACCAAAACGGGCACCCTCTTTATTCCCAGGTTACTGTTAGGTCTAGACACCAATCAAGAGCAAAACCCCCAAACCACTTTACAGCGAACCCGGTCGCCCCATAAAACTATTTGAAGGCTCATGGGACTTAGCAAGTAGGTTATAATTAGGGTTATAAGTCCCCTAAGTGTGGTTATCCTAATTACAACCTACTCATAACCTTACTTACTAAGTCCCATGTCCTCTAAGTACTCGAGTCAGTGCCCGGGAGTGATCAAGGTCATTCCTCAGGGTTCTTTTGTGCAACTAGACGGGTACCATACCATAAGGGTTCCCTTTTAACGGGTACCCCTTAAGGCTTCCTATTAAGGGGTACCATGAGGGTTCCTATAAACAGTATACTCAGTACTCCAAAAACCTATTCTACTCATTAAGGCACCTATGATAAACAAGTTTGAAAACAGGCCCAGAACTCAACCTAACTTAAAAAAAACCTAAACCCTGAAAACAGGCCCAGAACTGGGCCGCGGCGGTGTCGCAGCTGGGGTCGCCCCAGTTTGTGGAGCCGATGACGCATGCGCAGAGACTGCAGGAGCGAACGGGGCCTCGAAGGTTTTACTTAGAGGATCATGGGACTTATTGAGTAAGGTTATAAGTAGGTTGTAGTTAGGATAACCCCACTTAGGGGACTTATAACCCTAATTATAACATACTAAGTCCCATGATCCTCTAAGTAGGGCTCAGGGTTTGCATTCGTGGCTTGGAGCTTGTGCGTTGTTTGTTGGCTGCTGACTGAAAGTGGAGTGTTGAGGTGTCGATCGGTTGTGGTGATGAATGTGGCCACTATTGATGTGAAGTTGCGGGTGTGGGGACTCAGGGCTTACGGTGTGGAGTTGCGTTTTTTGTTCATGATGCCCAGCAGGGCCCAGCATTGGTTCTGAGCATGTGGTATTCGGGAAATTTACACTTAGAGTGCGTGTACACCGAAGTCTACAAGCATCCCTAAACCCTATACCGCCTATACCCTACCTTAACCCTGAATATCCTACCGTTTGAATTAGGGACTCATGTAAGGAAATCATAATAAGGAACCCTGAAAAGGTAGGATATTTAGGGTTAAGGTAAGCCCTAAACCCTTATGCAAAGTTTGTCGGATCAGGCTTGCAACAGCTGCCTCAGTGCGTGTGGCAGAATGAGCTGCTGGTCGCCAGAGCCCCAAAACTCTGATCTAGACCCAGAGATCCCAATACCCCTTAATTTAGGAATATACCTCAAATCATAAGAGGATACCTAATATGATTTTTGGCATATTCCTTAATTAAGGGATATTGGGTTCTCTGGGGAGGCTTGACTGTATACTTAATAGCTGATCGAGTGGATACACTTGACACTTGTTGGGATAATACTACTCGCATAAAAATGAAAGTGTACACTTTGGTGGGGGCTTATGAACTCAGCAACTAAGTGTAGGTACTCCAAGGCGATCTGTTACTCAACACTTTAAATCCGAACGGAGGGGACCTCTTCATTACTCGCTAAGCCCGAGAGCCCAACAGGCCACGCCAACCCTGTAAAGACCCTACGCCCTGAAAGCCGCAAATTGAAACATCCTGATGCCCCTTGAATAATGAGCCGTCCTGTCTTACCGTGATGTTGCAAGATCTACATAATTTAACGGAAAACCTTGATTACATAGGAATCGCATCCCGGATGTTTTAGGGAACATTCCTTGCATGCAACATTGGACGAGTCAGATATCACTGACCAGAAACTCCAAACCCTACTGTCAAGCTTTAATCGCGAGAAGCCCCTCTAAGACCCAAATTCCTCACGATGCTGAACTGTAGACCCTAAACCCTAAACCCCAAACCCCAAACCCTAAACCCCTAGACCGACATTTGGCCAAAAGCCCTGAAAACGGAAAACGTCAGGAAAGCGTTACATCGACACTTCACCCCTTCAAACGAAAAATAGATACCCAGAGGCTCCATAATAGTTCCTTTTTGGGCATTACAGGTATCATCCTGCAAGGTAATCCCCAAAACTACTATGGAGCCTATGGGTAGTAGGGTTTTGGGGGCCTAGGGTTTTAAGTGCTATCGAGCTGAGCCCGATGATTGTTTGCATCTGCGCAACTATTTTCCAGATTCCAGCCCAAACCTAGAACCTTACCTGGACCCCAAATAACCTACCTTTTTGGGGTTCCCTAATACGATTTCCTTATATAAGTCCTTGAAAAGGTAAGTTATTTGGGGCTAAGGTAGACCCTAAAACCCTAAACCCTAGAGCCTAAATCCGAAACACTAGAAGCCTGGACCTTAAGCTCCGAAAGAGCATCATGTCGAGGTCTGACTGATTGCAGTACTCAGTAGGTATCGTCTCCATTTTGGTCCCCATATGGCGGTTTAGGGTTCAGGGTTTAGGGGTTCAGGGTTTAGGGCCCATACAAGAACAACAAGTATACTGTAACGTACCCCAAAACACTCTTCTCACCACTAGGCCCCTGTAGTAAATCTGTTGAGGCAAGCCATGGCACTCATGACGGGCATGGCAGCCGGGGTCTCAGGCGCAGACGGAGAGATTTGGCGGCCCACGGCCGAGGGTCTGGCACGACGAGTATGTTACTATCGTCACATGATGGAGGGAGAGTCATGTAGCCACATAGCATTATAGTTGTGCGGCCGTATCGTTTAATATTGGTTCCTTTCTGTATGATACTCGTAGTAATGGTGGATAGTGCTGGTGTGTATATGGGTGGTTGCTACCCATATGTTGTTTCGACTTCTGTTGACCCTGGCCTCCAGAGTTGCGGCGCTGCAGGCGGTCACACATACGGTTTAGGGTTTAGGGTTCAGGGCTACGTAGGCTTGGTTTCTATTCTGGAACCGCAACTCCCAAACTCCCACAATACCCCAAACATTCAATCCTTCATGTGTGGGTACAACTACATAGTACGGTTGATGATATAATTCCAGCATTACCTTACGGACCCGAAACTATGGGATTTATGGCATGTTCTTTATTATGGGTAATGCAGGATTTATATCATCAACCGTATTAAATTTGTGTGCCATCCAGAACCTTGTGTATATATATATATATACAACCATTATATATATATATATACAACCATTATATATATATATATATATATATATATATATATATATATACATATATATATATATATATATATACCCTCAAGAATCTGAACCCGTTCCAAGGATCTGCCTCGTCTCTCCGGGCCGACCACCGTGTCCTTGGCCGCCTGCACGCTGGCCTGTGAGAGGCTCCTCAGGGGAGGAGCTCGGGTTCAGGGTTTTTAGGGTTGTTAAGCGCCTTTGGTGTTTTTTGTTGGTTTTTGTGGTGTTTAATGGCCTTTGGTGTTTTTAGGGTTTAGGGCTTAGGGTTTAGGGTTTAGGGTTTAACGCTCGCAGACAAAAACTTGGATCTGCACAGTCTTCAGCTGATCTTGCACAGCTGTCGCTGCCTGAAGAAATCAAGACGACAACTCTTCAATTGATATGCTTCATGCAATGCTCAGTGAGTAGTGCGCTGCTGCCTATACCACATCACGACACAGCAATTCGCAATAATGGCCGCAAAAACACGACCATTTAAGGGCCTTTGGTGTTTTTTTGTTTTTGGGGTGTTTAATGGGCCTTTGGTGCTTTTTGGTTTTTATGGTGTTTAAGGGCCTTTGGTGTTTTTTTTTGGTTTTTAGGGTTGTTAAGGGCCTTTGGTGTTTTTTTTGTTTTTAGGGTTTTGAAGGGCCTTTGTTTGTTTTGGTTTTTATGGTTTTGAAGGGCCTTTGGTGTTTATTTGTTTTTGGTTTTTAGGGCTTTTAAGGGCCTTTGGTGTTTTTGTGTTTGGTTTTCGTTGCGTTTAAGGGCCTTTGGTGTCTTTTGGTTTTTAGGGTTCTTAAGAGCCTTTGGTGTTTTTTGGTTTGTAGGGTTTAGGGCTTATATAGGTAGGGTTTAGGGGGACTTAGATAGTAATAGTGGGCCCAATTCTGGTTATATACCACAATATGCCCCAAAAGCCCAACTCTTTAGTTTCTAGTTTTAGTAGCAGCGACGCTTGCAGTTCTGCGGCCATCCTCAACACAGCCTCATTCTGAAGGCCGTGCTAGGAAGCTTGCAGCCTAGCTCTGCAAAGCGGCACTCCACTCGAGTCCCGCCCTAAACCTCAGGTTCTGAACCCGAAATCCCCAACCCTACGGAACTAAATAGGACTTACAACCCCTAAGTCATATGGGTGGTGGTCAAAATTATGGTCCCCTTTTTGGATACACTAAATAATAGGTGCCGTATTATAATAGGGACCCAAAAGGGGCCACAATTTTGACAACCACCCATATTTGTCTGTGAACATCCCAGACCCCGATCTCAAACGGAGGGCCGGCGAGTGGTCCACGGTCTTGGGCCTCTTGGACTATGGTCGCCGAGAGCATTGGCTGGGCCCCAAGCGCGATGAGGCACGCTCGTTCTGGGCTGGGGTTTAGTGTTCGGGCCTGGCCGTTCGGGTTGAGGGTTTAGGTTTCGGGGAGTGTGTGTTGTTTCGGGTTTGTTGATGAAGACGGTGTTGAAAGTTGTCAAATTCAAGGTGTAAGCTTTCGGGGTGTGAACTGGGAGTTCCGCTTCCGTCAGCACTGAGTTCGCGGTTTTGTAAACATAAGCTCGGTTGAGCTGCTGTGGACAGAGCCAGCTCCATACAGCCCTTACAAGAATCTGTGCCATGCTTCTCGTGGCTCAGACAACTTTCAGTGAATAAGGTGAGCTGTTGCAGAGTTTCGGGTGAGAGGGTGTGGGGCATAGAGTTCAGGGTTTGGGATCCGAAGATGAAGAATGTACAGACGACGAAAGAACCCTGCCCTTCACATGAGCCTCAAGCTTTGGGTTAACTTGATTTCTTGAGGTTCGCGGCTGAGGCCAACGATGCAGACACTCTGTTTAATATAGGGGCTTAAATAATTACCGCTCCTATTTTGGGGGTTCCTTATTATAATTATAGTACAGTGGGACCCAAATCCCTATTCTAATCATGAAGGCTCCTAAAACCTTGAATCTCCTTGTAGCAGGCCTCCACAGCAAATCCCGCCCGGCGCGGGAAACCGCGGCTGATGACCATCAGCGCTGCTTTTCGTGCCTGCCCGGAGCTCGGGGACTTTAGTATCAGCCTTGTCCTTTTTCATGGTTCCCCCAAAAGAATAAACAGACCGGCTACTAGACCTTCTTAAATAATTCCTACTAAGGGATATAGGTATAGGGCTCTGTCTATTATTTCTAAAACGACAAGGGAGTTTGGCATTGGGGCCTGGGAGCAGCGAAGCCTCGGTTTAGGGTTTAGGGCCCGAATATAGCCGAAATAAGCTCCGTCTGAGTAGTAAAGCAAGAAATATATGCCTTAGTCGACTCATTTAAGTATTTGATTAACACTATTCCCCTGGTCCTGATCATGGTTGTGCACCCCAAGACCCTTTTTGAGACTTGGGGCCCCCTTCTGAATCCCACCCTCCCAGATCAAAGCTGTTGAAACGGAACCGGCCTCCAAGCTCAATCCATAGGAGGCCAAAAGGGGCTTTGGCCTATGGGGGTTTAGTAGGGATTAGGGTTCCCATAATAGGGCTCATAGTAAGGAATCCCCACCCCAAGAACTAACCCCCCCTTTTGGCCTCACATCATCAATCCCGGACTTACTGAATGCCTCAAGGCCTGAAAACCCTCAAAGCTCCAAGCGCCTACCCCGAAGTTCTACAGCAAGGAGCTTGAATAGGTGTTATACATGATCTTATTTGAAGATCATACCTATGCCTACTATCGCAGGGTTGATGAAACAGGACCTGCAGAGCTTTAGAGTAGACTTGCACAGTATCGTATCTCCAAAACCACCTCCGAATTTCGGCCTCGATGTGAAGCGAACCCCGATCAGACTTCCGAAGCCCTCACGAAGCATCCCCCTTGAGCATCCAAGTCCAAGTACCCAAATGGCAGCGCTTTGGTTCCACGTATTATAGTCTAAGCTATCCCTGTCCTAGACCCTAAAACCCGATGCTTTAGAGTCTGTAAACCCTAAACTATCTTTCGGATGGATCTGGCAACACCTTACTACTGGGCGCTTAGACCTTGCTAGACTCCTGTCCACAATCAGGCCATCCGACCCCGTAGAAGCCTTACTTAACACGACCCTCACGAAGCCTGTGAAAGATCACTTAAAGGATCCTTTAGCGCAACGATTAAATGAGCCCCTAAAGCAACCCTAAAACTCCGTGAAGCGGCCTTTTCAGACCGCTGGGGACTCCTAGAAAGACCCCTCCTTCGACATGGAAAGCCCGCGAAAAGAAGCTTGAATGAACAGGAGCCCGGAAAGCTCAATACCTTTTCAGTATAAGGGTCATACCCAGCATCATACTAATCTACCTGGGCCTGCCTGTGAGCAAAGATGCGTCGTCCTTATTTGAGAGATTGCTCCATGCATCAAGGTCGATACTCCTTACTTAAGAGCTGTAACGCACTATCCCCGAAACCCCAAACCCCAAAACCTTAAACCCTAGAACCGTAAACCTTGGGACGTAAACCATCAAAAGGAGCCCTTAAAGAACCCCTATAGCTCCCCTTAATCCGAAGGCGATCGGGCAGGTCGATGGCGGGATTCCTTACGCCTGCTCCCTGAGATGCTGATGGAAGGCTCCTTGGGCGGTGGTTTTGGGGTTTGTTGGGGTTTGGGGCTTTAGGGTTTAGGTTTTGGGATTTGAGGGTTTAGGGTTTTAGGCTTAGGGTTTAGGACAGCGCACGTGGCAGCAGGCACGACGCTCCAGCCTAGGTAGCAGTAGCATCTGCAAGCCCTAGTCCCGACACCAAAAGGTTATAAACCCTAAAGCACACCAAACCCTAAGCCCTAAAACCTTGAACCTTAATTACAATTTGTAAACCTCGGAATGCCGGCTCGTTTCTTGAGGCAGGGGCTATGAGCCGACTGTGATGACCTTTGGAAATGCCTTTCAGGCCAGCTTCGGGATGTAGGGTTTAGGAAGTTGAGGGTTCATCTAGGACGCAGAGTAGGCCCTTTTTCTTAGGGGTACTCAGAAATAATGTATATTTTGGGTTATTATAATCCCTAAGACACAGCTAAAATTGTAATTTTTGCTAGGGTTCTAAGTTCAGTATAGTACTCCCTTTTTCAAGATTTAGGTTCGCTTATAACCCCCTTTAAGCCAAAAAGGGCACCCTTTTTATTCCTAGGTTACTCTTGGGTCTAGGAAGTTTTGGGTTCATGTAGGGTTAAGGGTTTAGGGGATGGGGAAGGCCAAGAACTGTTGCTTGAGCCCGGATGATTCTAGCTGTGGCTGATTGGTGCTGGCATAACCATCCCACAATTTGAAAGGCTGACCGCCCGGGGGCTAGGATACTCAGTCCTTCAGTCTTCGGTGGACGGCTTCAGGGTTTAGGGGCGAAGTGCTTGTGCGCTGCTGTTGGTGGCGGGGCTAGAGCCGAATATACTCACATCTTCCAGCATCCCTCAATTAAAGGAATATAAGTAAGATCCCTACTGTGTTTTACGGAGTATCTTCCTGAATTAGGGTAGACATGAAGATCTGGGTATGAGGTTTTAGGTTATGGACGATTGCGCAGGGCTTGGGGGGCAGCCCTGAACGTTCCGTTCATCCCTGCAGTGCTCAGGGCTATTTTGTAGGGTTTGGGGCGACCGTAAATCATAAATCCCAAGTCCCTAATTCTTGGCTGCAAACTCAACTTTTCAACTTCTGGGGTTCTTATAAGGTAGTCGATTCTGAAAGTTTCAACTTTTGTTTTCTTGGGTGTTGGGCCAGTGAGCTAAACCCCAAACCCTACATTGTACAATTCTAAACTCAAGGGAGGCTATTGCATTAATGAAATCAAGCGCTAAGCCAATACAGAAAGGGAGCTCAGCGGCAGGTTTGCGAGAGCAGTCGTCAGGGTGCGCTGGCGACGGAGCTTTTCCAGGACCTGTGGGCTTGGACGAGTAGGGGAGTGTAGTACTATAGAGGCCTTAATAATTACCCATACTCTTTTGGGAGGTTTCTTATAATAATTATAGCATAGTGGGCCCCAAAACCCTGTTCTAATGATTTGGGCCCCTGTAGTAGTATACCGTTAGGCTTCCATTGTAGTTCCTATTTTTGTGAACCAGTTTAGACTGTAGGATGCTATATCACAAAACTGGTTAACAAAAACATAAACTACAATGGAGGTGAATTACAGATAGGGATCAGAATATTCTACGATAGTGTTGGTCAGGGTTTCTTAATATTGCAAACCCCCCAAAACCTTGTGCTACTTGTTAAGGCTCCAAAAACTGTTAGCCTACACCCTAAACCCCAAAGTTGTGGTGTCAGAATTTGTGGGGTTTGAGCTTTTGGCTTGGATGAAGCTCTATGATAGGGTATGTCTTCTGCTCTGGCAGCGAGAACCCTAAGCTCCAAACGAAACGCCGATCTAAGGCCAAAAGCTTGAGCTTGAACCGTAGTCATAAGCAATCTGTCCCGAATGAAGCCCTGCAAACTCAGAAGCCTCATTGAACCCCAGACCCTACACTCTGAGAAGTTGCTTTGCGGTAGCTCTTGACATCTTGATCAGCCCCGGAGCCATCATCTGCTAATCTGACTCCGTGCAGCCCCTGCAGACCTGGTGCTTAAGGGCCCATGTGCCTGAATAACAGGCTATATACTTAGGCCCCTATAGGCCTCAAAGAGCATTCCTATTCGTTCCTGTATATGGGGCGGTTCAGGGCCCATGTGTACACTATGTCTGTATGCTCACGCTTAGAGCAACCTCTCCCTGTTCAATTTGCAAGACCCCATCCAGGAGATGTGCATGCGTGGCATTCGGCCTGACACCATTTCTTGCAATTCCGTGGCCTTGCTGGAGCGGGAGCAGACGTGTTTGTTGAGTTTCATAAAGTTTGACAGACACGCAGACGCAGTGCCAGTTAGGTAGAGTAGTGTCAACGAACAAAGCGAGTGAAATGCTTGCCGTAGATCCGTTCTAGAGGTCTTCATTTTTTCGGAGGCATTGGTGGAGACTGTGTGCTGGCTTCCGTAGTCCCTCCCACCTACCTAGACCGTGTACGTTTTTGGGGCTAGGGTACCCAGCCCCGAAGACACGGTCAAACAGTCTCTCGCCAAAAGCAAAGACTGCAGCTCCGAACTAGACTGTCCCGTGCAGCTCAGAACTAGGACCTAGAGCAGGCCCTTCTTGCATTTATTTAGGGTTCAGGTTCCCGAAAAACCCGCCTTGGGAACTGGCTGTCAGCAGAACTGATCTCAATGACCAGGTCTTGGTAGTAAACTCATGGCCCTTTAACTTTTTGGGTGCGGAGCCCTAAACTTCGAGAACCCGAATCCCAAAATCTTAAGCCCTCACCCCAATCCCTGAGGCTAGCTTCTAGTTCCCTGGGACCCTGAACAAGTAAGAGGAAAAAAAAAGAGAACAACTAAGAGGTCGTAGGCGCCTGCGCCAGCAGCCTGCTTTGGAAGGAGCTGGGTTCGGTTTAGGCTTCTCGCGGATTGAGGGTTCTGTGTTTTCGGTTCAGGATTTAGGGTTTTGGGGGTTGGGTTCTTTTAGGGTTTTGGTTTTTGGGTTCAGGAATGGGGATTTAGGCGGCTGGGTTCGTTTAGGGTTTGGTTCTTGGTTTTAGAAACTAGGTTTTGGGGGGTTGGATTCTTTCAGGGCTTTGGTCTTGGGGTTTAGGAGTTTGGGTTTAGGGGGTCGGGTTCTGGCTTTAAGGTTTGGAGGTTTTGAACAATTCAAATTGCATAGGCATAGATTTGGGCACATGATTTCGGATTTTGGATCATCGACTCATACAGCTTCCGTACATCAGCCTCACCGGGGCTCTTTCGGTATTTTTGGAGTTGCCTTGCTCGACACTGAAAAGCTATGTTATGTGCCCACAACTCAAGGGGTTGAGGTGTACGTAATGTCTATTTGATTTCATCTCCTAAACCTGAACCCGCTCCCCGAAGCCTCTTACAGGTGCAAGCTGTGCAGGCGCAGAGAAGATGGAGAAGAAAACACGAGCTCAGAATATACGGACCCCATGGTCTAAACCCTAAACCCTCAACCCTAAACTATCGGAGTCCGTTGTTTCCCTAAATATCCTCGTGTTGCCTGTGAGACCTTTTTCTGTGGTCGGGCGATGTTCCAAGACGTTTCCTTTCAGAAGCCCAAACCTCGCCGTAACACCAGGGAAGGATTAAACTTGCACGGCCTCCATCCCTGCCTTAAATAATGTATAATACTATTAACCGTTAATAGCACAGTTATTTAGTATTTTGCATCCTATTTTACTGCACCCATGAACCCCTTCATAATAGAGCCCTGTTACGTTAAACCCCTCGAGAGAGTCCTACAGTTGGTCCCATTTGAAGCCTAGCGTGCAGGGTTGGGCTTCTTCTGCTTTGAGGATTTAGGGTTTAGGTCTATTTCTGCTTTGAGGGTTGAAGCATGGCGACACCCCTAAACCTTAAACCCTAGGCATAGACAGACCGCTGTAACGTACTTAAACCCAGACCTTCCAAAATCACTTAATTAAGGAATATACCTTAAATCATAATAAGGATCCTACTATAAATTTAGGTTATATTCCTTAATTAAGGGATTTTGGAAGGTCTGGGAACTTAAACCCTGGAGCCACAAAGCAAGGAAGCGCTAAACGAAGCTCCGACTCCTTCGTGGTCCCCAACAAGATACTCTGTAGGCCTTTGGGACATTTTATATTTTCCCTTATTGGGCTTAGCACGACCCTATTTACGAATATTTTTCAGAGGCTTTAAGGGGCCAACCTAGGATATTGCTAAGTCATAGTTGGCCATAGGCTCCATAGTAGTGACTTTTAGCCATAGGATAAAAAGGTACAAACCCAACGGCTCGATGTAGCCATATAGTATACTTCTATCCTAAAGTCCCCCATATAGGAACCCTTTTCAGGCCCCAGCATACACTATTGTCAAAATGATGGTCCCTTTTTGGATCCTTATTATAATACGGCACCTCATGTTTAGGGTACCCAAAAAGGGACCCTAATTTTTGACAACTACCCATATGGGTACATGGAGCCTTAGGGAAAGGATCCGAGGAGGATCCCTGAACTGAGAGTTTAGAACCGCGGAGCCTCCCAGCTTCCATCTGTTTCGGGCTCGAAGGATGATAAGATTTAGGGTGATAGGGTTATAGGGTTATAGGGTTTATAGGGTTTGGGGTGATAGGAATTAAGGTTTAGGGTTATAGGATTTAGAGTTACAGGGTTTAGGATTATAGGGTTTAGGGATAAGTTTAGGGTTGAGAGTTGGATTTATCTAAACCCCCAAAGGTAGGTAAAATAGTGGCCCAAAACCTATAAAAGGGAATTGGTTGACGTACTTCTGGAGTTTTTTAACAAGTATACATAATGGGTTCAAAACCCGATTCTAATTATTAAAGGTCCTATATTACGGGTCTTGACCCTGAGCTTCAACTTCTGGCACGGAGCTGCCACGGTGCAAGACAGGAGCCTCTCGACCTCTTGTCGAGGGCTCGTGCGATGAATTTGGAGGTGCTCGAATTTGGCAGGGGGAGCGGTTTTTGCTCTGGGTGTTAGTTACGGTTGGACCCCATGTCCACATATATTGGTGTCTAAGATCCGTAAATGGTACCTGCAACGGGCTAGTCGAAGCGCCAGGTTTATACGGTGCGACAAAGGGACGGTTTGAGAGGGACCATACCCGGGAGAATGGGGGCCGGTTTGGGGTTTGGGTCCAATCCTCTCAAACTGACCTTTCTGGCATAATATAGGGGCCTTAATAATTAAGAACAGAGTTTTGGGGCCCATCATACTATATTCACAATCACGACCCCCAAGACGGTATAGGTAATTATGAAAAAACTCGATATTGGAGCTGTACCATTCCTTAGGGTTCCTTGTTGCAGCTATACAGCCTCTCATGTTCTGTAGCCCAAGAAGCCTTATTCCGATTATTCATGCCCCTATATTGGCGTCCTTCAATAATTCAATACAGGGAAGCCAGTTCTAGGGTGGAAGTGGTTCAGTCGGGTTGGCAGATGGAGCCCTTACCCTTAATCACGAACCCAATCTAAGCACTCTCTCGTCGGACCGAGACGACTAAAACATCCACATACACAAGTCGTAGGGATCGACCTGGTCGTTTCAACTTTCTCGCGGAGGGACAACGGTCCGGTAGTCAAGCCAACTAAACCCGACAACCCCGAAGCGCTAAAGCCCCAGACATTGCCACATTTTCAGGCTCTAAGCCAGCATCCAGACTGACACCCCAGTTCCCTGAAACTCTGAAGACTGAAACGAGGTTCCCTTTGAAGGGGTTCTTAAAGAGATTAGAATAGGCTTGGGGGGTATATTATACTCTACAACTTATAGTAAGGAACCCCAAAACTAGAAGCTAGCCCGCAAGGTTCCGATTTATGGTTGAGGGTTCCTTATTGCTTCACTTCTGTTGTTGTATCTTATTGTGCCCCACGAACCTGTTCGAGTTGCTAAGGGCCCTAAACCCTAAACCCCTAAACCCTATTGCTAAGGGCCCAATATATATATATATATATATATATATATATAAGTGTGTGTGTGTATATATATATATATATATAGATATAATGTGTGCGTATATATATATATATATGTATATATATATATATATAACAGATTTGCAGCTGGATGCCTTGGGCTTTGCCTTGTTTGGGGGCCTAGTCTGAGTCCCGAAACAGTGAACGCAGATGCTTGCCCGGCATATAGTATGAATATATACATATATATATATATATATATATATATATATATATTGAAATACATATATATATATATATGTATATATATATATATATATATATGTATCTGTATATATTCACCTGGTATATAATATGTATTTGTAATATATATATATATATATATATATATATATATATTATATACACATACACATACATACAAACATACATACACACATACATACAGAGTATGCGGACATGCAGCCTGGTATAGTTCCCCCACCCCAAAGCCAAACCCAGTGGTAAAGGTGCCTTAATAATTGCCTACACTTTTTTGGGTGGTCCTTATTGTAATTACAGTATCATGGGCCCTCAAACCCTATTCTAATCATTAAGGCCCTATATTGGTTCGTACACTTCCGTCGGTGGCAGGTCACAGCCCTCACTGCTACGTCGGCCTTGAAAGCTCAGCGAGGTCGATGGGGAGCTGCGGCTTTGCGCGCTTAGTTCTTTTTTCCATGACGGTTCTACGCGAGCTCTTTACAGCTTCTGCATTGGTTGTTTCTGTTTCATACTATCTGTATATATATATATACATATGTGTATATACCTTTATATTTATATTTATATTTATATTTATATTTATATTTATATTTATATATATACACACATATATCATATCATATATATATATATGTATATACATATAGATATAGGACATTGGTTACCCTTTCAGATGTCGTTCTCGAGGTTTTGATTGCCGGCTTTGGTTTCGGGGCCAAGTTCCGGATGCCGGGGCTGGCGGCTTGGGGAGTTTTGGGAGCTGAGGTTCGATCCTTGCAATTCCTAGAAGGCACCTTTGCCTACCAAAACCTCTTTTTTTGTAGGGTCCTTGTAAATACCGTATTAGGGTTTATAATACGAACCCAGAGAAAACGTAGTGTTTGGTAGGTTAAGGTAGGGTTATAAGGGCTTGGGGCTTTAGGGGTTTTGCAGCTTGTAGAGTTTTCCGATTCAGATCTGGGGCTTCAGGTTTGCTGCTCCTGCTTCTGTGTTCTAAGGTTTAGGCCTTGTAGTCTGCGAAGTCTAGATTCAGGGTTTGGGATTTTCGGCGAGGTGTGAGTTTAGGGCACTCTCTCTCTCTCTCTCTCTCTCTCTCTCTCTGGGATGTTAAATAGCTTTAGGCCAATGGTTCAGGAAACATCTGCGGGCACCTTGGAGAGCGACGTGCTTTGCTTCATGTGCACATACAATGCCGGAAAGAACTTAGTTGAAATTCCTGGTGACATCACTGCTCCCTAAACCCCAACACCCTAAACACTTTACCCTAAACCGTAAAATCCCCAAGCCCTATATACCCTGAGCCCAATACCTTGAACCCTAAACCCTATATATTCGGTTCTCGGTTCACCGACCTCCCCCCTCCCCCCCCAATGGTATCCCCCCCCCCCCACGGTCCCCAAGCCGAATCTGTGTGTGACTGTGCAAGCTTTTTCCACACGAGGGCTCACACGCCAAGCAGACCCACGCAGGAAACCCAAACCACACCACACCACAGGGGGGAGTGGGGTAACCAGCCTAAGCAGACCCACTTCCGAACCACACCACACCACACCACAGAAAGGGGGAAGCAACCCACAACCACACCACACCACAGGGGGGGGGGAGGAGGAACCATTGGGGGGGGAGGGGTGGGGGCCGGCCGAACCGGGATCATATATACCCTAAACTACCCCTAAACCCTCAGCCCCCACACAAGGCATACCCCCAAACCGTAAACCCTAAGGTGACGTCACTGCTCAGAGGGTTCCAGGCGCGAAGCGGTGCCCGTGCTGTTGGAGCGTCTCTTAGTCCAGCGGTTTGAGGTGCAGGGGGTTTGGAGTTCGGGCTTAGGGTTTGGGGGTTTAGGGGTTTAGGCTTTAGGGCTCAGGGTTTGTAGGGCTTGGGGGTTTGGGGGTTTGGGGTTTAGGGCCTAGGGCTTAGTGATGGTCTAGGCCTTTTTGGACAGTTGTAGGGTTTTGTAGGATTTCAGGGTGAAGTTTAATCAGAGTCTTGGATATCAGAAGCTTGAACATTTAAAAATAAAGTCAGAAAGTTGGAATATGATTATCCTAGACTTTATGGTTAATTAAGAGGTATCCTACCCTGAAACCATATTCCAACTTTCTGGAGTTCCTTTTAGACTGTCAGCAATACAGTCGTTGGAGTATTCGAGCGGTTAGATTTGAGTCCAGCAAGAAAGCTGGACCCTGAACCCTTAAATCCCTACGCCCGAAATCCTAAACCATACCAAACCTAAATCCCTAAGCCCTAAATCCTAAACCATCCTAAACCTAAATCCCCATAAGCCCTAGACCCTAAATCCTAGACCATCCTAAACCTAAATCCCAAAGCCCTAAACCCTAAATCCTAAACCATCCTAAACCTAAACGGACCTAAATGCCTATAAGCCCTAAACCCAAATCCTAAACCATCCTAAACCTAAATCCCAAAGCCCTAGAATCCTAAATCCTAAACCATCCTAAACCTAAATCCCAAAGCCCTAAACCAGGGGGCTGGGCTCCAGACCAACAGCTTCACTGTTGGTGCAGCACTGACAGCTTGGGCCATGGACGCTGAGGATTCCTGGCGGCCCGGCTCGGTTTCAGTCGGGTTCAAGACCTTGAGCCCAATCCTCAAACCCTAATCCGCCGGTTTAGGGTTTAGCATTCCGTAGAGTTTGGGGTTCAGGGTGTAATGGAGCGTCAAAGTGGCAAGAGCATGTCTGTTCCCGCCACTGTTCTCTTGAACTAAACAGCGCGAGCCGCAACTCCGACAACACGACACGCCGACGACAGCCTAGGCATGCGGCTCTCGGCTATCTGGAGGGCTCAGCGTCCTCGGCGGTGCAGCCGCGAAGCTGACTTCAGAGTGGCAGCCAAAACCCGAAAAATGGTTTGCAAAAGTTGCTAACGGACTAAAGTGCTTTTATATTACTTAGTTGTTCCACTTTGGTTTTGTTTGCCGTATTTTTCCGAATATTAGTATCCAGTTATAACCTTAAAGTCAACCTCATGGAAAGGGATCTACAAGGGGTTTAGGGGTTAGGGATCAGGGTTTGGCATTTAGGGTTTGGGTTTTGGGTTTAAGAGTCGGGGTTTTGGGTTTATTCGATGAATGCTGTCGCCCTGTAGTCCCAAAACAAGTATAGTAGATTACCAATGAATCAGTGTTATTGACAGTACTTCCTTATCATTAATTAGTCCGGATAATAGAAGCACAGTACATAATCGCCAACAGCCATATTCCAATAATTAAAACTCCTTTCGTACAGAACCCTTCTGAAGTAACTTTGTCCTAATTCACAGGACCCCTGCCCCTGCAAAGCCGCAAGAATAAGGTACACGCCTTTCAGCTGCTCTGCAGCTTTGAAGGCAGGAAGGGAAGCGAAGAGACATGGCAAGACCTACTTCGATGTGAGGTTTCCTTGCAAAGAGTTCCGTAAGATTGGGATTTGGGGTATGGTTATAGAGTTTTCGAAGGGATCTAGTTTGGGTGTTGACTGCCAAGTTGTGTAGTCGTTGTCATCGTTTTCATCTTCATCGTGATTGCCAGTACCAACGCACCACCACCACCACCACCACCACCACCACCACCACCACCACCACCACCACCATCACCACCACCACCACCACCACCACCACCACCACCACCACCACCACCACCACCACCACCACCACCACCACCACCACCACCACCACCACCACCACCACCACCACCACCACCACCACCACCACCACCACCACCACCACCACCACCACCACACCACCACCACCCCCACCACCGCCACCCCCACCGCCACCCCCACCGCCACCCCCACCGCCACCCCCACCGCCACCGCCACCGCCACCGCCACCGCCACCGCCGCCGCCACCTGCACCGTGCACCGCCACCGCCACCGCCACCGCCACCGCCACCGCCACCGCCACCGCCACCGCCACCGCCACCGCCAGCGCCATCGCCATCGCCATCGCCATCGCCATCGCCATCGCCATCGCCATCGCCATCGCCATCACCATCACCATCACCATCACCATCACCATCAGCAGCAGCGCGATCGTTCGAGGCGTCATCAGTTTCCACGCCATCATCATCACAAGCGTGGTTGAGCAAAAACTACACCAGGCATCCCGACGCCCGAAAGCAAAGAGTCCTAGAAGTCATGGAAACTCCAAATTCCGGGCCCTAAACCCTAAACCCGAGCATTCGTGGCTGGATGAAGGCCTGCAGCAGTTCCAGCCACTGGTCTCATGCACTGGCCTGGCAACTAGGCTTGAGAATCTGAGAGTTTCTGGGATATATTTCAGAAGTGAAGGCTTGGGGCTTCGGGTGTAAACGTAAGATTCAGTGATACAAGGTTTACAGGGTTGCCGGCTTTTGGAATTTATGGAGTTCGGACTTTTTGGGTTAAGGGTTCAGGCGTTTTTTTATGTGGGGAAGGTTGGTCTGAGCTTTTCAGGCTGTTATTGGTGGCAGGGGAGGGGCTTGGCATAGTCTCTTGCCTGTGTTCAATCCTTGAACCCTCTTCTCCAGAAGCTTCCGAAATCATGGTCATCAAGCGATATGTTGAAGGTTCGGTGCCTCAGCTCCTGACAACGATTGAAATTCGAAGAACACTGTTTTCAAACACGAGTTTAGTGGTTAATATAGGGGCCTTAATAATTAGAATAATAGGGTTTGGGGGCCCCTGATACTAAAGGTATAGCAAGGAGCCCCGAAAATAGTATAGGTAAGTATCAAGGCCCCTAATTCAGTGAATCAGTGTCGGTGGACATCCTGAAACGCTCCTATAAGGCTCCCCCACTGCACTACGCAGCAGGGTGCTGATGCAGTTGTGAATCAGAAACTCGGCTGGCACACTGGAGACCTTGAGATCCCAATAACCCTTAATCTAAGGTCTCCTTAGGAATTATTTTGCATGTTTGTTCAGATAAAACCCAAGAGAATATTGAACATATTATATATGTTTATTATGGTTCTAAGGGGGGGTATAGTAATTCAGGAATCTATGTCTTAAATCATAATACTAAGCCCCCTGCAGTTTAAGGTATATTCCTTAATTAAGGGGGCATAGGGATCTCTGGGGAGGCAGGTTGAGGTTTGTGGCAGGGGAAGAGGTTGGGTCCAAACCCCTAGGTATATACCCTTAATATACCATTATATAGCCCATCATAGGGTAGGGGTCCCCATGAAGGGTCCCTCCTTTTCCCCTTTGATTGGGGAGTACTGTGGAACGGGTTTCTTACCTTTGGTTAGTAGGGAATGGAAGAATGGTAGTAATAGCAGTTATAACTGTGCCCCATTCCTCCAATCCCTACCAGCCAAAGGTAAGGTTTGCATGAAGTCAATCCCGCAAGGTCCATGTTCGCCTTGAATGAAGAGGTTCGCACAAAGGAGTTTAGTCAGGGCGAAGTATCAGAGGTGCCCGTCATTGCCGGTTTTGTCGTTAACCGGAAGCCGCAAACCCTCCAAAAATTCAAGCCGTGCGCTTTGTAGGGGTCCGATAAATTTTACATCGAGTTTGGTAATATACGATACTGCGAACCCACCAAGAAAAGAGGTTATGGGTTTGTAGGCCCCCGATTCTCTTTGCCGTGCCGAGGATGAATCCCTTTCATCTGCAGGGATTCGAGCTTAGTAATCAGGGGTCTTCACTCTATAGAGTCATCTCCGTATGCCTGTAAAACCCTCACCTTAGGGCCGAAAGCCCTAAACCCTAGATCCTAGGGGCTAGGGTTTAAATTCAGGGATTTAGGGTTCGAGCCCTATAAACCGCCCTGACGAAGATGCGTTGCGGTTTCCCAGAATTGAAGCTTGTTGAGCCTCAGGAACATCGTGGCTGATTCTGCGTTGGCGGCTGGCCACTGGGGTTGATTTCGTGGGTAGGGGTCTGGTATGGTTCGGGGTGTAGGGTTTGGGGAGGTTGTTCGTTCAAGGGAGGTTAGAAATTGAAATTAGCACGAGTGGATTCCGTGCCCGGACTTTGAGGGATTCTGGTCTAGATGTAAACCGTAGAAGATTTGAGGCGCACTGTTGCGGGCTTTTGGGATTGGTTTGCGCAGCAGAGCAAACTTTTATAAACATGTGCAAACATGGGCGCACAGGGCAACAAAGCAGGAGCACAAAGCGTTAGTTATGCATACAGCCATCGCGGCACGCAGGCAAAGATGCTGCAACCTTCGTAGCTGGCAGCAGTGAAAGTATTGGACGATGATGCCCCGCCTAAGCCTTATGACTCCCAAAATCTGAGTTGCTACACCCCGAGCCCGAGCACTGTGGAACACGCCCTCCGTGAACCGGCAGACAAAGCGCACTGCATTCCCAAGCCCCAAACTGTGCTCACATCATCTTGGTATATGTTGCTCCCCGACGTCAGGCTGAGCAAATGAAGAAGCAAACAAATCCGTAAACACGCCCATGTTCCCAAGTCCCGCTTCCGGTGCATTTTTAGCAGCAAGATCATGCCTGTTTCCATAAAAAGTCATCTTGATGTCTTCACTGTGCCACTCGCACTGAAACTGGGATCATCCTGTTGTTGCTGCCTTTTTGACACATTGGTCCACAATCCTCGATGTTTCTTGACGTTTCTTGCTGCAGAAAGCTTCACCACAGCCTGATGAGTTGCTTAAGATATTCCTTAGGATTCCTCATTACAAGTATATACTATATAACATACCCCAAGATCTTAACGCAATTGCCAAGGCCCCTATATTGCCCAAGCTCGCGAGGTCACTGGGGTCTGACCGTGTCGCTGCTCGCTGCTGGACTGGGCTTCTCCGGCGCAGAAGACCCAAACCCAACTTCGCCCTGATGAGACCGTAAAACCCTACCGTAAACTACCAGAACCTACTGTTGTGCAGGGTCCCTATGAATTCCATATGAGGGCTTCTAATCAGAACCTGCTAAAAAGAAGGTGTTGGTAGGTTAAGGTGAAACCTACCTGCCTACCCGGACCACAAAAGTATATAGAATAATAGCATTTGATAGGTTTTAGGCCATTATTTTACCCTCCTTTGGGGATTTGGTAGGTATTTAAGTCCTAATTAAGCGGCGTAAACGACCACGGGCCTGTTGATACGTTTTGCTTTTGATTGTACTGATGACTACTGTGCTAGTTATTAGCTAGTTCGAGCTACGCGGGCGCGCTGGACAAGCACAACCATGTACGCCAGAAATACGGCGTGACCCTAAAGCACTAAACCCCACTCTTACCCCTGATATCTCAACCGTTCCCTGAACCCCAAAATCTGAAGGACTGTTGGGTTCGTAATTGTGCGTTGATGTCAAAGCTTCCGCTTCGGTGAGCAGGGTGAAATTCAGGATCCCGGGTTCAGGATTTGTGGTTTAGGGATTATGTTTTCGGGTCTATCCCGGTTTCAGAGTGTATGGCACGGGTGCTCTCTGCCACAGCATGTTCACTGCCGCGATCCCAGCCCTTCCGTTGGCTTTGGAAACAGTTTGACAAGCCGGGCCCTTCAATCCGAGCCATCCTCTAGGAGTCACAGGAGGACAAAAAAAAGGTTTTAGCCTATGGGGGTTTAGTAGGGATTAGGGTTCCCATGATAGGGTTCATATTAAGGAATCCCTACCCCAAGAATCTCAAGCCCCTCTTTTGGCCTCCCATCAATGAGTTCCAAACCAAGCCAGCTCGGGTGGGATTTGCTCACAGCTCGCGGTTCAAAGACCAAGCACCCCAAAACCCCAAACGCCCAGAAAAGACACCCTAAACCGCTATACGGTAATGGTACCATTAAATGTATACTATAGAAAGATGGCTTTCCAAGGGCATGAACAGATGCACTACTACTCATCAGAAAATGCTGAGGCCATCGACGTCTTTGCCCCGATGCCGTCTCGGCAGGCCGCCTGGTCTCTGCGCACGGCAGCGCTTTGGGCGGCAAACGAGTCACACCGTACAGGGTTTAGGCTTTAGAGGTCTAGAACTTTAGGGTTTGTGGGTTCAGGGTTTCAGGGGTTTAGGGTTAAGGGTATACTGGAGGAGGCCGAAGGCTTCGTTCAAGGTATTGGGTCCCTTCTTTGTTTTGTTAGCAGTTGGGAGGAAGATGCAAAGGGCTGGTAGGGCTTAAGGCTTATAACTGTGAAGGCGTTGCATGCCCAAGAATGAGCCCGAAGAAATAGGCAGACCTTGCATCAGCAAACCATTGGTAGGTAATATGTGGCTTAAATGATTGCCTACATTATTTTGTACTATTTTGGTGTTCTTTTTAAAAACTGTACTATAGTAAAATGGGCCCCACGACCCTATTTTGATTATTAAGGCCCTTACAGTAGAGATTCCACGCCAGAAGTCTGCCGCTCGAAACATCCTTTCGCGGAATGTGCAGGGACCGGTGCGTCACTGGACCTTCAGTTGACAAGCTGTTTAGGGCCACTGCACGCTTTCTTTGTTCTGCGACATGTTACATATGCTGCAGATCCACAGATGTGGGCACGTATGCACGTCTGAAGAGCTGCATCCAGGCATGTGGCATTCCATCCTCACTTCACTGGAGGCCGTCTCGAGTTCTGAACGGTTCTACAAAGAAGCGTGCGACGAATCTACGGCAATGTAAATGCTAACATGTATACTGCTTTTATGCTGCAGCTCAGATCTTTGGAATCCAGCTTGCGCTGGCGTTCTGAAGACGTTTTTGAAGCCTTTGGAGCTTAGCTAAAGTTGTTCGGGGGGATCTGTGCGCCAAGCAGAGGGAGTTCCTGAAGCATTGCACTGCTTTTGAGGCCAGGATGATCTGAATAAATGGTCATAAGACCCCCAATGGTCCGTTTCTGTGCTGAAACTATCATAGACCCGAAGCCCTCGCTCCCACCATGAAGGCGCCGATATAAAGCTAAGCTTTTTTTCATGTGGCTCCGGTTCCAGGCGCAAGCACCTACAGCAACAGCCATTACCAGTGTCACTGCCGTGTTTATGCCACGTCGCTGTGCCACTGCCGCCAACATTGGCATGTATATGGTAATCGAATATCGTCATCATCGTCATCATCATTGTCATTGCCGTCGTCCGTCGTCGTGGTCTTCCTCCTCTTCCTCTTCCTGCTCCTCCATCATCATCCACATCATCAACATCATGCGCATCATCACCAACACCATTATGTTCACCATCTTTGTGGTCGATGTTTTCGTTGCGCTTGTCCTTTTCCCAATCCTTGGTTCTTGCCGACCATCTTTGTCGTCAGCATGGTCACAAAACTGTATGTATACTACAGGGGCTTCAATATCTATACTATACTATTCTTTTTGGGGGCGGCCCTTACTATAATGTATACTGGGCCCCGAAACCCTATTCTATTCTAACAATTAAGGCCCCTATCCTACAGTACACTTATAGTATCGCGTACAGAACCCTTATCTAGAGCCCTTTAAAGGAACCCTATTCTAACTATTGAGGCCCCTATAGTAGTATAAGAGGCACTGGATGCCGTTGCGGATCCCGCAGCGAAGACCACTGCCGCAGCGCCTTGGATGCAGGGACATTGGCCTTCGAACCGGTTGACCAAGCGACGCAGGTCACACTGCAAGGCTTATAGATTTAGATTCCGCGTGCATTCGAAATTCACTACATGTCGGGATGTCCATGCCTAGTTCATCATCAGACCACGCTGCAAGCTACTGGGTAGATTATTCTGATCTTGCCTGAGCTTAAGCCCTGTATACACCAGCAACTCGAGAGCAAAAACTGTAGCCGAGAAGAAGCAAACGCAAGTACTCTTGTGGCTACGATGCGCCCAAACCCTGACAACCCCAGCACATCCATACTATAGCAGCCTGGGTTATGACCAAATTAGCCTGTGGAGATTGCGAATATCACTCAACCACAACCTACTTCAAAACTTCAAAACCAACTTTTCGGGCCCCTTGCACCCCTCTAAACTCAGACCCCCAAAAGGATCCAAAAAGTAGAGCCCCTAATTTGGGATCCTATACTACTAAAGGGTCCTATTTCGGAGTTCCCTTCTGCCAAGCGCTGACGAGGTCGAGCTCATTCAGCAGAGCTGTTGGGCTCAGGCCAAGTGCTTCTCAAGTTTGCAGGTAAGTAACAGAGTTTCTCTCAAAAGATCTCTTGAGCGGTTCAGGGAGTATTACTTTAAGGGTTCTATAGTTTGCAGGTAAGTTACAGAGTTTCTCTTAAAAGATCTCTGGGGCGGTCCAGGGAGTATTACTTTAAGGGTTCTATAGGGTGCTGGTGTTGAAGACTAGCGGTTAGGTCTTCGTACCTTGAGGTTTGTTTGCACGGCCCGTTCTGGCCAGACCCGTCATGACAAACTCAAACCCACTCAGGCAGTTTAGGTGTTCTAGGTTATAGGACTAAACTATATACGGCACATGGAAAGCTTTGTTAACTTTGGAGCACTTCTTGCTCTAGGCACATCCATTGGGTATGGCATCGGTGTGTAGGAGCTGGGGCTTTGCTTGTTGTTGTCTGGAGGGTGGAGATTGTAGGTTGAGGTCCGGGCTTGAGCATGGGTGACAGCATGCCACACTTCCGCAAGACAATGAGAGAACCCAGTGTTCTGGAAGCCCTAACTGTAATCTGCCCCCCAAATTTTCCCCCCCCCTTTCAAAAAGCAAAGATCCTGAGAAGAGGGGCGCCACGCGGAGGCATTGGTGGTTCTGACACCCTACCTACCGCCGCACTGCACTGGGAGCTTGCAGACGGAGGTTGGGTCAGCGAAGCGAGCTGACAAGAGAACTCCTGTGTCCTTACCCTAGCCCGCATCGCTGCACAATCCTGTTCTAAAACTAAGGCCGCATATTCGGCACCTGAGAAATCAACCCGTATAAATTTAGGGGCCTTGATATTTATCAATGCTATTTGGGGGTTCCCTTTTTACATGTATTTATAGTACAACCTTGTTTTCCTACGGGCCCACGAACTCTGTGCATGCAATCATGTTGGAGGTTTTGGTGTTTTCCAAGCAGGGTGTCTGCGACCAGGTCACAAGAATACACAATCCATCAAAACCCTAAAACCGAAATGTCAAAGCGCAACCCTCAACCCTAAAATCGTAAGCCCAAACTGACTTTCAGCTGACACGAATTCTGCGAATGCATAGGAGAGTAAATGTTATTACTGCTAATGTTTCAATTTAATTAAAGAAAGCGTTTTTGGCAATTTGTAAACTGATCTCCAAAGCAGCACATAGGGGAGCCGTCAAAGGAGCTCTTATCCCACACCGGCATTTTTCTGGTTTATCGTTTTCGCGGGAACTTGGGTTTCGTATGTCGGATTGAAGAGCTGAAGATGGGGGGGAACGTTGAAAATTTCATGTAGTTTCCATCTTGGTTCCTTTTTAGGCCAACCAATTTTATGGTTAGGATCCTAAGTATTTTTTCGTGATGAGCCAAGAAAAGGAAATACAATGGAGACTACATGTAGTGACAACTGTTTGACAGCTGTTTTGTTTTTCGGAAGCGTACCGACAAGAAAGCACAGGGGTTACTGGTTTCGGGTTCAGGGTTAGGGGTTTAGGTAGTGCCCGCACCACTTTACGAGCGACAACATAGCATCTGTCTGTGTCCTTGAGGACGCAGCTGTTCTTCTGGGTTCCTCAAGAGAGCTTAAGCATTTGTTACAGTATGCTATGTACTACATACTATTTCAGCATGCGAACAGCCAGCGTCTAAACAAAGCACCCTTTGAACCTTGAACTGCAGCAAGTCGCAAGTTTTAAGCCCTAATCCAGACATTACCCTACTCTCATGATCATAGGGGTGGTTGTCAAATTGTTGATCCTTTTTTGGGTACCCTAAATATTAGGTGCCGTATTATAATGAGGCCCCCAGAAGGGACCCTAATATTGACAACCACCTATATACAATCGGCTCAGGAGTGTACGGGCCAAGCACCCTCTAAGACAGTTGCAAACGCCGCCCCTACACCCTAAACCTTAACCGCTATCCCCTAAACCTTAGCCGGAAGTAACAGCAACCTTTAAGGAAGAGTATATGGGAGTTTCCGACAGTAGGGGACCCTAATAGAGTACCCTAATTAGTAGGATCCCTATTTAAGGACCCCCACAAAGGTACCCCTATTTTTCGGAAACTCTACACCCTAAACCCTCTATAGCTCCCTTATAGATCCCTTTAAGGAACCTTTAAAGGATTCCTTTTAAAGGTACCCCTAATTTTCGAAAACTCCCAAACTCATTATTCTTGTATGTGGTCTGAACCCTAAACCCTATACCTTTAAGGAAGAGTACAGTAGAAGCCAGAAAGTTCGAAACCCCATAGCCTCAATCCTTAAGAGTAATGCATAGGGAATCCCAGCACTATTTGGCCTTAATCCGGTTTCCAACTTTCTGGGGTTTACTGTCCTAAACAGCCCTTAAAGCCCTAAAGCCCTACCGACCTCCTAAAGCCCTCAAACCCTAAACCCTACTGTAGTGCTGCATCTCCAGGCGCTCGCTGCTGCAATCAATGCCCTTGCCAGCGGCTCTCAGTCGGACAAGGTCCTGGCCTGTGTTGCCCCCTAAGTAATATAGGGGCCTAAATAAGTACGTAGGGTTTCTTTAAGGGTTCCTTTAAAAGGGATCTATGAGGGCTTCTATAAGGGTTACTATAAGGGTACTGTGATACATTGGGGCCTAAACAACCACCTACACGATTTTGGGCGTTCCTTAATGTAGTATCGTACAAGATACCCCAAAACCCTATTCCAATTATTAAGGCCCCTACAGTAGCCCAATAGGATGAACAAGACTAGCAAGAGGCAGCACTCATAACAACAAGGATACAGAAACTCACCGAAACCCCCAGTCGAATTATCCAGGCATCCTACTATACTAAGGAACGCCCAAAATAGTGTAGGTAGTTATTTAGGCCCCTATATATCATAGTACCCTTATAGTAACCCTTATTCAGGAATGCTTAGGGTTGAGGGTCGGAGCTGAAGGGGATCTGGTTTTGGGGTGGCGCTGTGGAGTGTAGTAGGGTTGAGAGCTCTGTGAAACTCAGAGCGAAGGGCATGCGCTCCGTCAGAGTCGTGGGTTTCAGGTTCCGCCAAGAACTCAAACGCAGAATCCTCTGTCAGGCATCTGGGAAGTTAGTTTCCACATGCAGCATACATCGCAGACGCTTATCCAAAACGGCAAAGACTCATGTACCTGAACACCAGCATACGCGCAGTTACCAAAGCCTTATCTGAAGACCCTCAAATGCTCTCATCCCTCCAGCGCCCAGAGACCCCAGACTCGAAAGGAAGACCAGCCAAGAAGTCCCTACTGTAGGGGCCGAAATAATTGCCAGTATCTGGGGAGTTCCTTACTATGCTTACAGTATAATGAGCACCCAAACCCTGTTCTAAGTGTCAAGGCCCCTACAATGAAGAGCCTGTTGGGCTCTGCCGTACGAGCATGTACAAAGCCCTAAGACGAAGCAGCCTGGAGAGGTTAAGCCAAGCTCATACAGACTGGAGCCCTTAAACACAACCCTAAACCCTAGACCCCTAAACCCCTAAACTCTAAGCCCTAAACCCTAAACCCCTACAAACCCGAAGCCCTCAGTCCTTGCTACACCTCTCGCCTATATCCTCAACCGCACCTTGAGGCATTTGCCTTGCTTGATTCCTTGTCTGCTAGTGGTATCGAGGCCTCGTTGCTTGTGATTTTTTGTTGAGGGGGGAGGGGGGTGGAGGTGTTTTCAACACGCAGGGGTCTGGAAAAAACTGGAACAGTAACCTTGTGCTAGTGCTTCGGGCTCGTATAGTAGGGGCGGGAATATTTGTGATTGATGTTTTTCTTTCGGGCTTCCGAAACGTGCCCCCCCTGGCCAGAAACCCAGGCCTGGTTGTCACGGTTCCGTATGTTTTTGCCCTCTCGAGATGCCCAGTCTAGGCTTTACGGCTTAGGTACCCAGAGGCCCCAAAGTAGTTCCTTTGTGGGATTACCCTATAGGATTCTATATACGAACCCCAAAAAGGAACTACTTTGGGGCCTTTGGGTACAGCCCTCAGGTTAGTTCTTGTTGTGTCTTGTCCTTAGAGGCCTTAGAAGTGTCGCAGACTGAGACTTTTATTCGCTGGTTTTGGTGCTGATGTGCATTGCTGGGAATGTCGACTGCACGGATCAGCTCAAAGTTCTGAGAACGTGGGACTGCAGCTGCGCTCTGAACTCTTAGTAGATGAGTTTATAAACTTTAAACTTTTGGGGATAATGAAACCTTCTTAAAACTGAAAGTTTAAACTTTTTTTGGGCTTGTGCACACGGCAAGTAAGAACTCGAAATTGAGATTGAATCCTGAACACTAAGCCTTTGCACCCTACACTCTAAGCCTAGATCGCAAACACTCTAAACCCTAAATCCTGAACTCTATATGGGAGTCTCCGAAAATTACGGTTCTCCTTACTTGAATTAGGATCCTACTATTTAGGGTACTATATTCGGGTCCCCTAATTTCGGAAGCTCCCATAACTCCCATATAGTACCCCAGAAGAAACCCTTATAGATCCCTGTAAAAGACCCCCGTTAAGGAACCCTATATAGCTTCAGGAAGCTCGAATCTTCTAGCTAAGTTGAAGCTGGGGTTTAGGGTTCAGGGTTTAGGGTTTAGGCTTGCCCTGCAAGCTTCCGTGCGACAGTTTGAGCCGCCAGAGATTTATGGTCAATCTGCAGCCCTAGCCTGAACCGGTTTGAGGTTCACCTTAAGCCCTATATAAAACCCTAAACCCTATATAAACCTTAGACAAACCCTATAAGCCCTAGAAAAACACTATAAACCCTAAAATTCGGTGGTGAGATTCGGCCTCAGGGTTCGCAGCTTCCGTGCTTTCGGGATAGTTTCGCGAGGGCTGGCAGCTGCACCTACATACAGACATACATACATGTGCATGTACGAAGAGTGTGCGTGTGTGTGTGTGAACAGGTGAATAGTAAGGCTAACCTTCTTTGGGCCAGGCAACTCAACGGTTTTTAGGACGCCCTGCTTGAGCACAGGTGAGCGCTCCCCTCTACGCAGCAGCTGCTCGGCTGTGACTATTCTCGGGTTTCTGCCAAAGCAGCCGCTGTCTTGAAGTAACCCTTAATGAACCCTAAATCCTAAACGTGGGAGCTGAAGCCCTAAACTTACCTGCAAGCCCAGGACGATTCGGTGTGTTTTTTAGCGGCAGGATGCGCCACCGACTAGAGCCTGCATAGACGCATGTGTTTGCAGGTGAGTGTGTGTGTGTGTGTGTGTTTGTTTTCAAAGTGCTTCAAGGGTGGGATGAAGGTAGGTGGGGTCATCCCGAAATCAGAGTCCGTATATACGGGATCCTCAATCCCACCTTTTGAGGCCTCCTAGTGTCTGTGTCTCTGTGTGTCTCTGTGTGTGGTTAGTGCCACACCCCAGGGAGGCCCAGGGACCCGGCACCTTGAGCTCCCAATACTACCCCGTAATTGAGGAATACACTTTAAATCATTAGATTAAGACCCGTGTAGCTTAAGTTTTAGTCCTTCATACGTCAGGAATACATCTTAAATGATGATATTAAGACCCGTATAGTTTAAGTTTTAGTCCTTCATACGGCAGGAATACATTTTCAATGATGATATTAAGACCCGTATAGCTTAAGTTTTAGTCCTTCATACGTCAGGAATACATGTTAAATGATGATACTTTGACCCGTATAGCTTAAGTTTTAGTCCTTCATACGTCAGGAATACATTTCAAATCAAGATATTAAGACCCGTATAGCTTAAGTTTTAGTCCTTAATTCGGGGGTATGTTGGTATCTCTGGGTATTTTCTTCATCTGCAGGGCTCAGTAAATGATTGCTGCTTCCCAGGTTCCTAAGCGTCACCATCATCATCATCAGCAGTTTCATCATCGTCATAGTCAGCAGTTTTCAGATCAGTTATGACTAACTTCCCTGTTCTTTCTCATAAGCCATAAGGACATCGCCATCAGCATCCCGAGCATCATAACCGACATGTGGCTGCGGTTCTTCCTCGCAGTTCTCCCCTCGTCGTCGTGGTGGTCGTTTTGTGCGACATCCCAGTGTAACTTTTGTGGCTTCTAAACTTCTGAAGCCCTAAACGCCCAAGATCCGTAGACCGTAAACTACCCCACGACATCTGAATTTCTCAAAGCCCCATCCTATGGTCGAGCACATTAGGCGATTCAGAGCGGCTACGAGTACGAGGCGTGGCGTGTTTGGGACCCCGTTTCAGTTCAGCAGTTTCTGGGTGGAGTTTCGGGCTTAGGGCTTCGAGTTTCAGCCCAGGCCATATGCTTGGCGGTTGCATCGTGAAAAGCGCAACCCCAGCTCCCAACCTTAAAACTGCCAAAGGGGTTTAGGGTGAAGGCTCTAGGGTTGAGAATTTAGAGTTGAGGGTTTAGGGTAGAGGGTTTAGGGTTGCGGGAAGACAGTTAAAGGTTATACAACTACCGAAACAAGTAAAACCTGATTCCGAAGACTCGACCCGTCGCCCTACATCGCCTGAATTCAAAACCGCCCTTCTCCGACCCTGAGGGTCCATGTATTCATACAGTATATACAGTGGCCTTGGAGCCGTCCCTGCACAGTTACTTTGGGGCCAAAGTTTACAGTATTTGGGCACATGGACCTTAGGATGATGGAAGGCCGAAGCCCGTAACTGAATAGCCGCACTTCGAGAGGCTTCAAGCTAAGGGCCCTACCACCGCAATAACGCCCAGCCCGACACCCCAGGTGCATATCAGGTGGCCTAAGCCCTGAAATAATTACAAAAAGGAAACCCTATAATGCAATACATTACAACGGCCTAAAACGCCACAAGATCAGAATATTATAGACCCCTTTGAAGGATCCCTTTAAAGGAACCCTACTATAGATCCCTTATACACCCCTTTAAAGGAACCCTATTCTACTTATTAAGGCCCCTGTTGGGGTGGTGCCTCGCTCCTCCAGGGCTCTGAATCCCAGTGGCCCCTCGCGCTGAGCACCGCCCAAGCTGCAGCAGCCAAGGGGCTGACAGATGATGAGGTGGGCTCTAGGGCCTATTAGGGTTTAGGCTTTAGGGTTAGGGTTTAGGGTTTAGCATCATGAGGTGGGCTCTAGGGTTAGGATGATGAGGATGATGAGGTGGGCTCTAGGGTTTAGGAAGATGAGGTGGGCTCTAGGGTTTAGGGTTTAGGATGATGAGGTGGGCTCTAGGGTAGGATGATGAGGTGGGCTCTGCGGTGTTGTGCAATCGTATGCTATATGATTGCCACTAATGCTAGTGTTGGGGCAATTGTGACTTTTGCCTGTTGTAAAGCGGCCTTATTATGCAGAGGTCATTATTGCCAAGGCCCCTGGTTTTGCGGCAGGGTCGCAGGGCCATCCTTTGCACGTCGACTTACAACGGTTGTTGTTCGGGTTGCTTTGAGGCTTGGGACGTTGGAAGCCGCAGATATCATAGGCGAAGATTTTGATTTCTGTGGTGTTGCTGATAAGCTTGCAAGGAAGGCAACCGGGCAGATTTTCGGAGGCTGTGTGGCCTTTCTGCTCCATAAACCTATTTCGGATTCTTGGCATTGCGGAGTTGGAGACATGGTCGTCATCCCATGGTGTATAGTCCCGTTGTGTTCATACTACAATACAGGCCTCCCTGGGGTCGGAGGTTGGAGGCTCTGACGTGGCAGGGTGCTGAGCACCGTTCTCCTGCAATTACGCAGAGAATTGCAACCGTAAGCCATGGGCCCACACCCGAAACGGGTTCTTCAGTGCAAAATAGGGGTCGGCAGAATTACGGAAAACATTCCTTTTCTCGTCCCGACGTTATCATAGCATCATATACTTACATTCGAAGAACCGTGTTTATCCCTGAGGCGCCTATATTGCAATTGAGCCGTTAGCCTTTCGCACCATTTTTGGCGTTGATCTCAGAACCGAAAGCCCTGAACGCGAAACCAAGGTCTCCCCCCAAACCGGATCGAAACATATGCCGGCTGCCCACCCCATCTCATCCCCTAGGCCCTAAGCCCTACATTATTATGTGGGGGGGACGTACAGAAGTAAATCCCGGTACGAAACCCAAAAAAACCAAACATACAGTGTGTTTTTTGTTTTCAGGTGCACCCGAAACATCTCTATAGCGTTACTCCGGAACCCTAAACCCTAAACCATAAACCGTGGCAATTCTCTCAAGCCTCCCATGTTACAGGATGGCGCTTGGAACAGGCAGGGTGCCGGGATCAGGCTTAGGGTTTAGGGTTCCGGAGCGACTAGCGGCAGTGCAGTTTCGGGTTTGCCCATCTTTCTTCAGATTTTCTTGAGAGGAAGGAGTTGGGGGTTCAGGGTTTAAGGGTTTAGGGCAAGGGAGCCCTGAAAATATTTTACGGTCCCGGTAGGATCTGGAAAGGCCGGAAAATAGCTGGCTAGAGTCACACGTTTCCATTGACGGCCCGGGAAATCGCATCGTAAAGGCGATCTAGCAAAAAGGCCGGAACTTAGGATGCCTACGACACCAACCCTCAAGTATTCCTTTCCCTTGCCGGCCACTCATATCAGTAGCAGCATTGCCTGCAGACCCGAAACCATGGCGGCTTTCCAAACAGCTGTAGAGGGTTCGAACTGAAGTATTAGTCACGTATTCTGCACCTCGTTCAGTGCGCAGGCGTGTCGTTTCCAGAGCCGGGAGCTCAGATACAGGGCTACATATGCCGAGGTGGGTTCATAGTTGTGGGCGATGAGAGTTGTTTATGATACAACTTCTGCTGTCGAAAGGAAGGGCCCGGAAGCTCGCGTTTCGAGTGGCTAATTGCACTACCCCTGAAGCTTTAGCTTACAGCTAGCAGCCAAATCCTTCACCAGCAAGGAGGCCCTGCAACGTGCTGGGCATGGACAGTAATCCACCAAAGTCAAATCCAACGACGCCCAAGCATGCACGCGAAACCGACATGGGTGAGCCCAACTCGGGTTCTAAATGTAGCCTCATTGTTCCCCGTGATGCTCAACCCAGCACCCCGAAATCATGAAGCCCACCCCAGAGTAAATCCAAGCTTCTAGCCCCAGGCATCTTGAGAAAACCTTAGACCCAAAACCCAAATTCACAACCCATCTAAAACGGAAGAAGCCAAATCTCGGAGGCACCCAAGCGATGAACCAACACCCCCGTCGCAACACTGACCAACACAAGTACCAAAACTCAGAGGGTCCGGATGGGAGTTTCCGATTAGGGATACCATGTTTTGGGGTCCTTATCCCACGGTGGATGATGTAAATCCTGCGTTACCTTATAAGGACCCTAAACTATGGGAATTATGTTGTATTCCTTATTATGGGTAATGCAGGATTTATATCATCAACAGTAGGATCCTACTTTTTCGGGTGCAGTTCCCCTATTTTTGGAAACTCCCAGAGGCGCTATACCATCATGGAATTGGGTCCCATAAGACTATTCTGAGTATGGTTTGGTGGACCTGCCTCCATATGGTCGAAAATACGAACCCTCTAGGAAAGCTAAATTTCAGCAGAAAGACAACTTAAGCCTAACGTAGGGATCGAATATTGGGTATGTAAGATTATCGCCTCGTCGTTGGCTCGTATACCACCAGGTTCGTTTAAGGGTTAATTTGCATTTAGGGTTTAGGGTTCGGGGGTTCGAAAGGAACAGGTTTGTTGAAAAAGGTTTAAATTGCATTCTAGCCCAACTCTCTCCCAAACTGAACCTAGGAGCAATTGTGTGACACACTGTCGCTGTACACTTATTTAATCCTGCCGAAAGACTTAAGCCCTCCCAAACTGAGCCAATGACCTTCCCCAGCCGAGCCCAAACCCCCTATGGTAGAAGCCGAAAAAATGGGAAAAAAAGAAATAGCCTCAATCCTTAAGAGTCACATATAGGCTGAACCCCAAACCCCCTAATATCACCTGAAACCGCGAAGCCCAGAGCCTTACACTCCTAAACCCTTCGACCCCGAAGCCCTAAAAAGCCCTAAACCCTGAACTTCTAAACCCTAAACCCCCAAGCCCTAAAGCCTGAGCCCCCAAGCCCTAAACCCTAAACCTCCAAGCCCTAAACCCTAAACCCCCAAGCCCTAAAGCCTAAGCCCAAGCCCTAAACCCTGAACCCCTGAGCCCTAAACCCTAAACCTTAATGGAGAACTCTCAGGTGCTCGACGTTTGCTCTGGTGTTGCCTGGATCCCAGCCCTGGACCTCCTCGAGGAAGTCCGGAGGCGAGTGCTGTCCCTTATGGGAGTCTCCGAGAATCAGAGGTACCTTAGCGTTCGTTTAAAGGGTTACTAGGGTACTACAAGGGTTCCTTGAAAGGGCTCTATAAGGGTGTAAGGTTTCCGAAAATGAGGGGAATCTTATTTTGGGGTCCTTATAATTAATCCGGATCCATTATTTAGGGTACTATATTGAAGTCCCCCTCCTTCGGAAACTCCCTTATAGGAATCCCTTAAAGGAACTGGTTTAGGGGTTCTACAACAGTTTATTTCATTTTGTCAGTGGTTCAGGCTCCAGGTCATAGGGTTTAGGTTTGAGGGATTGTTTTTACACTACTAGGACCCAGAGTAGGCCCTTATTCCCTTTTTTAGGGTTCTGGTTCCCTTATTAAGCCCCTTTAAACCAAAAAGGGCACCCTTTTTATTCCTAGGTAACTCTTGGGTCTAGTTTTACACTATCACAACCAGTCACGTATGTTGGGGAATGCTGTTTATGGCGCAAGTTCTCATTCAGGGGGTGAAATCAAAGGGTGCTACTTTCCTAGGGCTTTACGTCCAGGTATCGGGCGTTAGGTCGTAAGAGCTTCAGGGTGCAAGGATTTAACATGTATAGCATAGGGCTTTGGAGGTGTCCTGAGTATATAGGGTACAGTGTCTAGTCCATTGGGAGAAGCTTTGAGTGTAAGGCGTTAAGAGCGTGTATTGTACGGCGGATTAAAGCGGGATGAGAGATGTGGGGACTACAGTCGGATTTAGGGTCTAGGACTTATAGGGTCTAGCATTTCAGGAAGTGGGTCCATGCAGGTTCTACTTTCACGATTTAAGGTTATAACGTGCAGCTTTTACCGTGCGAGTGATGAAAGAGTTCCGGGTAGTGAGGTCATTAGGTATTTGACCCTCTGACCCCAAACTCACCCGCAGACAAAGTTAGGGGCTCCCAGGCATATTGAGTGTTTTCTGGTCGGAACGAGACTGCCCAATCCTGGATTACAGATTGGATTGCACGCGTGTGTTTATTTATACATATATCTATATACATACATACATACATACATACTGTACACACACACATATAAATATATATATATATATATATATATACACATGCTGCTCCTACCTTGAAGGCGGAGGGGCGAGGTGGACGCTTGGAGCCCGGGTGCTCAGAGGACTTAGTTTGGGAGGGCGCCACGTGAGGTTTGATATCGTTGGCCTATAATTACAGCAGTAGAGTACACCAAACCTTTCTAAAGCATTACTGTAAGGCCCTTGGGTTTCAGTTTCACGCCCCGACAGCTTATGTGTGAAATCTTGCGGTTGCCGGAGGTTTTCTACATGCACAGAAGCCTCTTATCCTTTTTATAAGCTAAGGCATACGGGTAAGGCTGTAAACTACAGCTAGTTTCGGGGTTGGGGACATGAGATTCCACAAGTTGCTAAACCCTAAACGAAGGGTTCTCGTTCATAAAGTCAAACGGCTGAGTGTAGGGTTGGAAGGACTTCAAGGCTGCCTAGGCTTGTAGGAAAACGGTCTGAACAACAGTGGTTTCGGGCCTGAGTTGCAGCGTTTTAGGGCGTGTAGGTTCGAGGGCTATAGGGCATAACGTTATAGTGGTCAGGGTCATCGGTTTCTCGGCCTACATAAGTCTCCAATTGATGTGACGCATAAGTCCGGTTCAGAGTAGTGCGGGTCGGTAGATGGGCCGACTTCGTATACTAAGGGATGCGGTTGCAGAGACGATCATTGAACCCTCAAGCCCATAGCCTTGGACTCTAAACATGTCACCCTTTGAATGCCAATGGCACATTGTCCCCATTTGGGAGCCGTCGCCGGCAGAGAAACAAAGAAGGCCATCCACCCAACTTACCAAAAAAGCCCAGAACCCTAAACCTTAGGGGTACTTAGAAATATTCTTTAATTTTTGGTTATGTTAACCCCTAAGAAACAGCTAAAATTATATTTTTTGCTAGGGTTCTAAGTTCAGTATAGAAGAAACACCCTGAACCCTAAACCCTCAGCCCTAAGAGGCCCTAGAACCCTCCAATCATCTTGCACCCCATGTCTGCAAAGCGAGGCATCCGAACCCTAAACCCGAAAGCTTAAACCCTAAACCCTGAAAAATAACATTTAAGAGCCTCCGGCTCAAGCCGCCGACCCCGTGGGCGACAGACCAGAAGCCGAATGCACTTGTACAGGCAAAGTCGTTTGGTGTCCGCGAGGCCCGTAGGTTTAGTTCTCGAAGGAGACGCCAAGATGGGAAGTGCAAACAAAGCCTTACCGCAGGACCTAAACCCGAAACCTAAACCGTCCCGAAACCCTATGTTCAACACCTTTAGAACCGTTTAGGGTTAGGGTTTCAGGAACATCTTAACCTTTTAATTGTGGTAGGATCATGTAGGATCGGCTCCGGGCGCCTCCGTCTGCCACGGTTCAGGACCCTCTTGGGATTTAATGTAGGGGCCTCCATAGTTTCCTAAAGTAGTGTGGGGGTTCCTTATGATAAGTATAGTGTAATATACCCCCACCAAAACCTTATCCTAGTCATCAAGGCCCCTATAGTAGGGTCTTCGGGTTTGGGGTTTGGGGGTCAGGGTTAAGCTGGTGCGCTTCTAAGAGATTGTGAGACACAACGGGGGGAAGAGGCGGCGAGGCTGCGCGACGATCACGCGAAGTAGGAACAAGGAGCACTTTGGAGCGGAGATGCCAAGGTTGAAGAGGAAGGGGGGGAAAGGGGGCGGAAGGGGGAGGGAGGCGGGCAGGGGGGAGAGGGGGGCAGGGGGAGCGGGGGAGGGGTGGGGGAGGGGGGGAGGGGGGGAGAGGAGAGGCAGGAAAAAGTAGAAAAAAAATTGGTGGTCTCCTAAGTGAACTGATTTGAACCCAATGGGCTGTGGTGTGGTGCTTTTGGGGGCTTGGGTGCTCCTTGCAAACAGCCATGGGGTACCCCCCCCCCCCCTGTGCGGGATTTTGGTGTGGGAGGAGGGAAAAAGGGAGGTTAACACCTCCAAGCCCATCGAGACCCATCCAACACGCCGCCAGGGTCGGCGGACTAAACCCTAAACCATGAAAAAAAAACATTAAACCCTAAACCCTAAACCCTAAACCGAAACCGAAACCAGGCATCCGAACCACGGTCGGCGGACCAAGGCACCTCCAAGAGCAGCCGCCTCAGCTGCTGCTTCTTGCCCCAAATCCCCGAACACCCCTAAACCCTACCTGGACCCTCCCTAAGGCTCCAAACAGGGTCTCGGGCCTTTTGGGGGGGGGTTTCGGCTTTGGGGGCTAGGGCTTGGGATCTCACTACAAGGGTCCAGGAGCCTTCGGGCTTAAGGAACCTACCTGTTTATATTAAGAAATCATTTTGGGGGAGCCCTAAAAAGGCAGGTTCCTTAGGGTCCAGGTAAACCCTATAACCCTAAGCCGTACATCCCTAAACCCTAAACCAACCCTAAACCCTACAAGCCTAAAGCCGAAGTCTTTTATACCCTGAACCCCTTGCTTTCGTAATGCCACATAACTGCAGGTGTAGCTTGAAACCCAAAACCCGGAACCGCAGGGTAACCGCCGGCTCAAAACATTTCTTCAACCACTCGATCTCAAGGGTGTGAGGTCTAGGAGTTCAGGGTTTGGCAAATTCAGGTCATATACCGTATACTATAGTATATGATAGTATGCTATAGTAATTGTATGATGGTGTCGGGCTACCTGCTCCAGGGCTTTTCACCAGCCAACCCAGAGGCCTAAAACCCTAAAGCCTTAAAGCTTTAAGTTCCAAGCCCTAAAGCCCTGAGGCCTTAAAGCCTTGGAGTCCTAAACCCTAGAACTACAGCCATGAATCCCCAGAGCAATGAAGCCCGAAGCTGCGAAGTTCCAGAATCTCCAAGGTGGCCGGCAAGCACCTGGTTACTCTCTGAGAGTTTGCAGTCCGGAGCTCATCCAGAATCAGGGTCAGGGGGCCTAGGGCTGTTGGTTACAAAGTAGTGACATACACTTTTGTTCCCTATCTGCTCTTATCGCTACTATCCAGGAGAGCCAGAAACTCGAAACAAATGACCACCCCCAGCCCCACAGCCACACCTGGAAAAGAAGTAAGTCGAGCATGAGTCTTCCTTTCTTCATGTTCCAAATTTTCAGGCCTCTCTCGCGGTCCTGTTCTCCTTGTTAAGATTTACCCCTATAGTCCTATGGCCGTAAATCCTGAAAGTCCTAAACCTTAAATCCTGAACTCTAAACATCAAACCCCGAACCATACTGGTATTGCATATTAATATATCTTGGCATAAACTTGGTCAGTGCAGAATTCAGGTGCTTACGGTTCGGTGCTGAAGCGTTTTGAGGCTTTAAAATGCACTATAGTTTAGTTTCAGCGTTTACAAGTCTTTGCTGTACTGTACTATCAAAAATATGTTCAGCTGTTGAGCTTTCAGGGGTGTCAGGGTTAGTTCTCCACGGCAGCTGATCTATCCGAAACCTTGCAACCGTATGCTCACTGATAGCAGCAAGCTGCAAACCCTTCGCGATGTCGAAATTTCAGAAGATACCAGAATTCTAAACCCTAAACTCGAAACCCTAAATCCTATACCCTAAACCCTAAAAGGGATCCTTTGAAGCCCTTGGCTCCCCATACTAACGCAAATGCCAAGACCGATCTGGGAGTTTCCGAAAAGTAGCGCACCTTATTTTGCCCATAGAACAAGGATCCTCCTTTTTAGGGTGTTTCGGGTTTAGGTTACCTGATTTTGCCCGTATAATAAGGATCCTATTCTATATTTTTTTGGATGCTATATTGGGGTCCCCTATTTTCGGGAACCTTGCATCTTCCCCCCTCTGAGGCAAGTCCCGTTGCATCCCGGTCAGCATCGCGCGTTTGCGCAAGCCCTGAGTTCCATGGTGTGGCCCCCGGTTTAGAGTTTACCCAGAGGCCCCAAAATACTTCCTTTTTAGGGTTCGTATATAGAATCCTAGAAGGTACTCCCAACAAGGAACTACTATGGGGCCTTTGGGTAGGGTTTAGGGGCAGAGTATGTTCAGGTCCCACGGTTGAAGGTTTGTTAAAGAGTAGGCGTTCTGGGACATCTTGTGCTATAACAGTGTACTGCTTGGGCTCAGTATCGGGTCTGACCGAGATTTTCAAAAATGAAATGAGGCTGATTCTCAAAGCGGTATTCCACGAAGTCTGAGAACCTAAACCCCAAACCGAAGGATTGTAGAATATCATGCATCGAGTGGGGTTTCGTCGTGCAGCATATTGGGTCTTGATAGCCGGCGACCGAATTTAGAGTTTCTACAGGAGGAATCATATATCATATATACTATAGCACTGGTTATCAATGACTGAATGTTCTTAAGTATTATGAGCTGTTACTAATCATTAGAACTACAGGATCAAGCCACATCTCTGAAGTCCACACCGAAGCGTTCTGCTTTCAAGCTGTAAGCTAGCACGTCTCGTCATGCTCATTCATTGCAAAATGCTAAGTTATTGACATGAGACCACCTTGACACCTAGACCCTCAAACCTGATTGCGAATTGCTTGAGTTCGTCTTGTCGTGGGAAGGAGCTGTCCGAATCAGCTGGTACATTTCAGGGTCAGGCGGGCATTGAGGTTAATTATGGTCTCTCTTTTGGCCCGTATCACACTGAGCAAGCTTCTCGAAGCCATTATGCCTCCTAATCCGTTTGGATTGGGAGGTTTCCTTATAAGACTGCGCGACCAGGACGCTTTTGGCGAATCTCGTAAGAGGGCTATCCGAAGCGGAACTCCAGAGGAGCCCCAGAGCGCTAACTGAGAACAGCCCTCACTTCCCATGTACGGTCCTTATATATTATATTATATTATATTATATTATAGTATATTATAGTATAGTATATTATAGTATAGTATAATATGAGCCTAATATCAGGCTCTGAGAAGCTGAATTATACGGGAACAGTGATGCGCATTACTGCGACCCCAAACTTGGACTGTAATGCATGCAGCCCCAGCTTCCAAGGACACGGTCTCATGTTGGGAAGTGGCTACAGCGATCTTGCGACGCCAGCATCGACAAAGGTGCCTGGTTTAGGGTTTCGGGATCAGTGTGAGTTCAGTTCAGGGATTTGGAGCTACGGTCAGGGTTCGCGGCGAGAGTGGGCGCACTGCTGAGTGAGAGGTCGCGTTCGTTCGATGCAAAACTGCAGGTCTTGTGACAGAGGACCGTTTCTGCCTTCATTTTCGATATTCTGAGCCAGCACGCCCTAAGCCGTCAAGCACAACCGGATCACTCGCAAGACTTGACTTTATTGACAGTCTTCCGGACATGGCACTGCTCAAAGGTCGTAGTGCAGGATGTCGTGAGTGTGTGGTTTGCAGTTTTAGGGCTTGCGGAATTCACGGGGCCAAAGGACTCAGGGGTTTTATGTATATACACCCTAGACCCTAAACTTACCCAAAAAGAGGGCCACTCCGGGGCGGGGTTTCGGTTGACTTTTTCCAAGACAGAAAGATGGAATTGCTCTTGTCTCTCTACGTTCCTAGAGCTTCCTTCCAATATGAGAGTTTCCCAAAATAGGGGTACCTTATTTTTAGGTCCTTGTAAGAAGGATCCTACTATTGAGGGTACTATATTAGGGTCCCCTATTTCCGGAAACTCCCATATCCCGCAGTCAACGAATACTCCTTGAGTCAGAAGATAACTAAGTTAACATCAGAGGGAAATACTCAGAGCAAGGCGTTTTCCTACTGTTGATGTTATAGATCCTGCATCACCCATAATAAGGAATATACCATAACTCCCATAGTCTAGGGCCATTAAGGTAATGCAGGATTTATATCATCAACCGTAATGAACGTAATCTAAATGAACTCCGAAATCCTGAACCTCAGCTGAAGCTGAAACCCAGATAATGTAAGAACCTGATGAAGAAACCTTGGGCCTTTATTAGGATTCCTTATATGAGTCCTACTAGTTTGGGGTTCTAGGCCCAGGGTTTCTTAATCAAGGTCCTACATTAGTATATACTTTTGGAGCCCAAATACCTACTATAATGGTACTTCAGAGAGCCTTAGGGAACTTTCTGCAGAGCCTTTCCCCCCCCCAAGCCCCGAGCTCCCAAAATCCTCGAGCCCGAGCTTAATCAAGTTCCTACATTGCCAGGCTAGTCCCCGACGACATGGCTTACCAGCTTGCGATTGTTTCCAAATTGCCCTGGACTCAAAGGGCTTAGGGTTTAGGGTGGCTTCTCAGGGTGGTCCAGTTGAATTTTTGTTTATCAAGTTTGCCTTATTGAAAGGATGTTATGTAACTTGAATATTGAGTTTGCTTTTTCATTCCTGCTAGATTCAAACCCCCAGGGGTTATTAAAGGCAGTATAATCTAGCTTTGGGCCCATCCGGGCTTCCTGTTCCAGAATGTCTTGTCGGCACCACATAGTAGGATCCATATCGCAACGCCTCCTATTCAGAAACCCTAAACATATTGGAGTCCCTAAACCCTAAACCCTACAGATCGCGAATAGATCCCTTAAAATAACCCCCTTAGTTAAGGGGTATTGGGCTGCTGAATTCTAGGAGCATCCCAAGGCAGACCCTAAACTGTGGCCCTTTTTTTGGGTACCCTAAATATTAGGTACCGTACTATGATAAGGACCCAAAAAGGGACAATAATTTTGACAACCATCCATATGAAATTTTGGGAAACCGCCAAATCAACACCGAGACCAAACCGAAGGCTGACAGGTCGACAAGGTGCGCCAGATTTCTAGAATCTACAAGGATTTCCACAGGTCTTACGAATATGTAATATAGTGGCCTTAATAATTAGCTATATTATGGTCATAGTATCATATACCCCAACACCCTTATTCGCGAAGATGTCTGCGAAAGGGTGCCGACAGATATCGAGAAGACACATCCCAAACCGGTGCCTTCACAATGTCCAATGCACAACTCAGCTCTACCATGATTGCTGTAGAACCGGAGTTTGAAGTCTATAGGCCTTCGATCGACTTTGTAGTGTATCTACCCACAGGCTCGCCCCATTGCAGTTCCTTTTTGTGGATTTTTTCGGTAATCCCAACAAGGAACCACCATGGAGCCTATATGGCCTATGGGTATAGCAGCCGAGAGTTTCCTTCGATCTGAGGTGAAACGAGGACACCTTCCCAAACCTCGAATCTAAACCCAGATCCTGGGATTAAAAGTATGGAGTCGCCAGTCTCCAACCCCAAAAGTCAAACGCCAACTACTCTAACTTAGCCCTCAACCGAGACGGCGAAAACACGTATGTATTAGTTGACTTCGTATTGGGATTCTCATCTAAAATGACCAGTAGTACCCTTGTTCCCTTTTTGTAGTCCTAGGTTCCTTACAGGTTTACCCAATACCAAAAAGGGAGCCCTTTTTATTCCTAGGTTACTGGGCGTCCTAGCAATTGTACAAGTTGGGGTTACTAGTTACATAGCACTACATTGCATTAGGATGCGTTACATTGCATTAGTTTGCTGTAGATTGCATCACATTGCTTTATGTAGCAGCGCATTGCATTACACTCCATTACATTCCATTACAGTCCTTTACATTCCATTGCATTCCGTTACATTCCATTACATTACATTCCCCTACATTCCATTCCACTGCATTCCATTGCATTCCATTACATTCCATTACATTGCATTCCACTACATTGCATTCGAGGCCCCGGCCGAGCCTTTCATCAGAACGGTGAGAGAGGGAGGGTATATGATGTGGAAGTAGCCCATTTCGGTCTGGGGTTTTGGGCTGCCTCCCGAAATCCCAGGGCTCAAGAGCATAACGCGGTTTTCCAGGCCATGCTGGCACCTTTCCAGGACCCCCCAGAAAACTGGTTTTTATATTCGGTGCCTGGCCGATCTCGGGGCACTCCTCATGGGCCTGCCCTCTTGCCAACTTCGAGCGACCCTCATCGTGCGAGCCGTGGATTTTTTTCTGGAGATGGATTAGTGTCGGGTTGTCGGTCCTCGCGGCCTGTGCCAGCCGCTCGACGAGAAGCAATCTCAGCTGTGGTGTGCTGTAAAATCTGGTCGGTTATGCAAGCAAAAAGCAGGAACGCGGGCTTCGAGGGTGAATCCTAAGCCCTAGTTGTAAAAAGTTGGCGCGATTCCGCATTTGTAAAGAAGCTCATAAACCGCGCGCACACAGTATACACACCTTGAAGCCCCCACACCCTAAACCTTAAACCCTGAGCATACATGAACGTAAAACATGCATCCAACACCTCGTCCGCCGAGGTCGAGCAACCTCCGCCCTGAGGGGGAGTAGGGCTTCTTGAGTTTCGGGTTTAGCGTGTAGGGATTAGGGTTTAAGGCTCAGGGCTTAAGGCTTCGGGCTAGGAAGTGTTCGTACTGCTCGTGCGAGCGGCTTGGGCTTGCGGGCGGTTTAGACCTTGGGAGAGACTGGTAGACACCAGTTTCAGCTATTTCAGAGGATTCCGGGACTATGTGAACTTCCGGCCATCCAATGCGTTGAGCTTGGAGCAACCTTGTACATACTCATGCCAGCGGCGGCGCTGGCAAAAGGCTTGCCCAAGCGAGCGAGAGCCAGGCAGTGGCGAGGGATGAATCCAAGGCTTGGAAGTGTCCTCCGAGATTAATCTTCTCAGTAAACAGATCATACACGCTCGCAAAGACATCTTCAGCATCTAAATGCTCGTGTGTACTGGCCCTCGCGCAAGAAGCGTCCGGAGATTTTAGGTGTCAACTGCAGACCTGCGACGAGAATGTCTGCACCGTTCCCAAAAAGCTCCTTTCAACCTTGCATGGTGGACCCTGCCCTTCACCGTCTTGCCTACAGCGTAGAAGTTTTTGGTTGATGGTGTATATACCCGCATCTTCCAATGTACCGTCAAGCCCTAATCCCTTATATAACTCCCTTGAAGGCCCTAAATGCCTAAAGTCCTTCAACCTGCAAACGTCGAGCATCATCATGGATGAGATGATTGGAGCTTCCGCCGTTCATGTGGGTCGCTTCCGGCCGGCATTTAGGGCAGCTACACGAAGGGATTTTCGCATTTCGCAGCTTGTAACTTAGGGTATTGGGCTGAAAGCTTAGGTTCAGGGACCTCTGTAATATTAAATTCTAGGGGCTGCGCCCAGGTGCGGGCAGCGCGAGTTGTTGTCAGCGGATGTAGCGGGGGAACGGGAAAGACACGGTCAAAATTTCCAGACGGTGCCGAGACAACGACAGCTCGACACCGGAACAAAAGTGTGACGTAGGCCCGAAGTGCACAACTTATGGGTGATCTTACGCTCTTAGCCCTCGTCGGCCCTCCATGTAGCCCGCATCCGCCCTCCGCCGGACCCCGCTGATGCTGATGATGCGCGCCCTTTTGGGGCTTCCGCAACCCACGCAAAAACTTGGAAATCATCACTTCGCGCCCACTTCGCGCCGCGGGGCCGGTTGCGGGCGCCCGAGTGCTCATGATGCTCGCCGGCTCGCCTCCTGGGGTCGTCCACGGCGGCCCCGAAACCCGCCATGCCGTGGGGAATGGCTGCGAAGCGCGTGCGCGTTCCGAGACGCCTCCGGGCCCGGGCCCGCGCGGCCCAAGGGAGAAACCAGGGTCCGATGATGCGGGGTCCGGGGCGGGTCGGCGGCACTGTCGGTCGTGGCTTCTGCTTCGCAGACGAAGCTCATTCGTCTGAGCCATAGCTCAGTCCATACAGGGCAGCGAAGCGCTGCCCGATTTAAGAGCCTCCGGCTCAAGCCGCCGACCCCGTGGGCGACAAAGCAGAAGCCGACTGCATCTGTACAGGAGCTATGTGGGGACCAGGGATGTGGGAAGCAGTTTGGGGCCACGGCTTACACGAAGCCACTTCTTGGCCCCGAAGGTTGAACCTTAAACCCTAAACCCCAAACCCTACCCCGCAACCCTAAACCCCGACCTTAAACCCTCAACCCCTACACACTGAACCCTGACCCTCCAACTTCAGCCCCCTCAAACGGGAGGGGGAGGGGGGAAGGGGGGGGAGGGGGGGAGGGAGGGGGGAGGGGAGGGGAGGCGAAAAAAATTGATGGTCTCCTACAGTGAACTGATTTGAACCCAATGGGCTGCGGGTGTGATGGTTTTGGGGGTTGGGTGCTGCTTGCAAACAGCCATGGGGTACCCCCCCCCCCTTCCAGGGGGCGCCCGGTGTGCGGGATTTTGGTTGGGGAGGAGGGAAAAGGGAGGTTAACACCTCCAAACCCATCGAGACCCATCCAACACGCCGCCAGGGTCGGCGGACTCCTTCCCCAAAACCCTAAACCCTAAACTCCTTCCCCGAAACCCTAAACCCTAAACTCCTTCCCCGAAACCCTAAACCTTAAACCCCTTCCCCGAAACCCTAAGCTTCCCCAAAATCCTAAACCCTAAACTCCTTCCCCAAAAACCTAAAGCCCTTCCCCAAAACCCTAAACCTTAAACCCTAAAGCCCCGCACGGAGGAGCTTCCGGGGCTGGACTTCAAGGCCTTCGATCACGCCTTCGACTCCTTCCGCGCAGCCCGCGAGGTCGGGGGCCGAGGGACGTCGGATCTTCGATTCTTCGGAGTTGGACATTGGCTTTAGGGTTTAGGATTTCAGGGTTAGGGTAACCAGAGAGAGAGAGAGAGAGAGAGTGCGTGTGTGTGCGTGTAGGATTTAGGGTTTTGGGTTTGAAAGAATTGTTTGATTATGTAAAGCGGAGAACCGGTCTTCTTACAGTAGACTTTTTTGGTGTTGCTAGTTGAGGATGATGGCTTTTGGGTTCTTGGGTATATCGGGGGCTTTCAGGGCTTCTATCTCGTCGGGGTGGGTGCTCGGGACTCCCGGCCTTTACCCTGAAACCTTGAAGCAAATATACCGGATTATTCAAGTCTCGACCCCGGAGCCCTGAACCCTCAACTCCTAAACCCTCAACCCTAAACCCTAAATCCTAAACCCTAAACCCTAAATCCTAAACCCTCAACCCAAAACCCTAAACCCTAAATCCTAAACCCTAAACCCTACATAAATCCTAAACCCTCATCCCTAACCTAAACCCTTTCAACTCCTAACGGCTTACACCCTTCAGCCTTGCAGCCCCTCAGCCCGAAACCTGCACTGAATCCGTCCTCGGACCCCTGAACCCGCAATAGACCCCACAACCTAAAACCCCTAAACCTTGAACCCTTATGTAGTTTAGGGCTTAGGGACCCCTACCCCTAAGCCACCCAGGCGCTGGCGGCCAATGCCCAGAAGTGTGAGAGCTTGCACCAAACCATCTCCAGGCCAGGTCCTCCACGCCCAATCCGAGGTGCTCCGATGGCCTTCTTGGAGGATCATGGGACTTAGTAAGTATGGCCTTACTTGAAGTTATAAGTGATGGTTATCTTATCTATAGCCCTAGTTGCTAAGTCCCATGATCCTCCAAGTTTGGGCTATCCAAGATCGGGCTAATCGGTATCAGAAGTTTAATAGCGAGTATGCTGCCATTCGTCTGTATTCTAACTATTCAGGCCCTTGTATGATATCCGGGAATCTGATTGTTGTATGTAGGGCCCCTTGGGAGCTTTGGTGAGTGCGTGATTGGAGTTGTATTATGAGGATGCCAGTCAGGAGGAACCTGGTTGCTACACCCCATGTCTGTAACAGGCCTTAGCACGAGGCTCCCCATTATCATCGTTGACGACAATAACAAAGAGGTTCATTGATCCGGGTCTATGCTGGGTCTTACAGTTGGGGTGGCTTTCGGGCTTGTCGGGTGGCCTAGTTTCAGGTCGGGGGTTGTCTTCTCTACTATTTCCGGGGTAGTTGCATCTCTGTTTCATTTCATCGATACGTTCCTTCCCCGTACGGTTCCCCGAACCCCAATTCCCTGAAGCGTAACTCTGGAGCGCTTATGTACGTGCTGAGGGTGCTGTTGAAAGCACTTCTATACCCACGATTGGGGCAAACGCTCAACCCTAAACTCTATCTATACTCTAGACAGACTTGGGAGTCCGGGTTCAGCACGCATAAAAGGATTATACCTTGAACCCATATATAGAATTTAAACTTAAACCCTAAACTGTAAATCCTAAACCCGTCAACCAAACCCTTAAAACAAAGCGTACTGTGCTCAGTTTGTACGAGGCAGCTGTCGGACCTTCAGTCAGCTCGGCCCAATGTGGACCCCCACGTCTTCAAGGAGCCCTTCAAGGGACCCTACTGCAGTATACCCTTAGTTTGTGTCGAGGGTTTAGGCATTGAGCTTGACGATTTAGGGTCTGAGGGTTCGGGTTTAGGGTTTGAGATTTAGGTGTGTAGGTTCGTCGTTTAGGGCTCGGGTCTCTGTTGCGACAGAATTGGCAATTGAGTCCTGTAGGAAAGACTCAGCCGGCACATTGACACATTAGGGGAAGCTCACATAATAGAGCAACTCAGAGCTCTATAATCACCTTCCCCAATGATTATTTTGCAACATATAGTAATTAGAGCAATTCAGAGCTATATAATCACCTTCCCCAATGATTTTTTGGGCGACATAGTAATTAGAGCAACTCAGAGCTTCATAATCACCTTCCCCCAATGCCTGCTTTTGTTTGCATAGATGGCTAGAGCCGGGGAGTCCTGAAGATGGGACGCTCGAATCCAAGCTCCTACCCAGACCTTCCAAAATCACTTCATTAAGGAATATACCTTAAATAATACTAGGGATCCTACTATAATTTAGGGGGTATATTCCTTAATTAAGGGATTTTGGAAGGTCTGGGTAAGAGGTTTAAGGGTTTCGCGTTTCGCGTCTCATACTCCTCCCCTAGCCTAGCAACCGCGAGCCCCAGTCTGAAATTTCGAAGCCACAGACCCCAAGACCGAAAACTCCAGCACCCTATCCAAGCCTGAACCTGAGAACCTGAAGAACCCGAATGCTAAAGGCCTTTCCAGCAAAAGACAAGGCAGAACGAACACCCCTCTTCCCGACTGCCGAAGCCTTGGGCCAGTACTTGGGGTTTTTGAGTGTTTTGGCTAAAACCTGAAGCCTCAACCCGTCCCTCCTTGAGGGCGCTGGGGCTCGGGCCATCCACTTCGCAAGTCCTCAACACATACATAGAAGAAAGAACAAACCAAACTCTAGGGCCCGGACCGAAACACCCTAAGCTCTGCGTACGTTGCCCATTTAAGTTCCTATTCTATAAATGATTATAAGAGTAGAACATAGTATAGTATAATAGTACTGTCTAAAATTCTCGGGCCTCTGCTCCAAAGATTCACGAAGTCTCAAAAAAAGCTGGTCCGAGGAGAAGCTTCTGACAGCGGAGAGGCTGTACAGTGAGGCGCGCCTCCGTGCTTTGCAACCGAGCATGCTGAGTTCTCCATGTTATTCCAAACCATGGAACCTCGTGGCCTTGTCGCGAGGAATAAGAGTAATAAGAGAGGATCCTGAATATGAGAACCTCTCATATACCGGATCGCTCATCCAACGTGGAAAGTGTTCATGAGCTCCTAGACCATCTTGTTTGGGAATGCTTAGTTTATGGTTAGGTTTTCACCATTAAAAAGGATGGCCAAACAAAGGCACCACGCTGTAGGGCCCAGGCAAGTGCCGCGCATGATGTGACAGTGTTGTGTGTCCGGGGTTTGGTCGGTGCGAGTGAGCCCGCTTTGGACACTTCGCTGTTATCGGGTTTAGGCTGTCCTGATCCGAAACCTTAATTAAACTACCCTAAAGCCATAGGTTCGATGAGTCGAAACCCCAAACCCTACATTACATTCTAAGCCCTAAACCCAAACCCGAAACCCTAAGCCCTAGAAGCCCTAAACCCTAAACCCTAAAGACTCCGACGGCAGTGGAAAAGCAGGTGAAGTCGCAGCGAGATGCCTTCGCCGCAGCAGATGCGGAGGCCAAGGAGAAGACGTCGAGATCACAGGAGCCTCGGATGTCGTTCTCTGGGACCGTTCAGGAAGTAATATAGGGGCCTCAATAATTACCAATATGATTTTGGGCGTTCTTTTTGGGGGTTCCTTACCTATTACAGTTATAGTAGAATCTGCCCCAAAACCCTATTCTAGTTATTGAGGCCCCTATGTTAGCAACTCAAATTATACTTGTCCCTTGGTATTGCAATTGATGTATTTTCGAACAGACCACAGACCCTGCTCAATTGATGAAGGCCCTTCATTCGACTGTCTGGTTCATGGTAGGGAATGGGGGAATGGATTATGGAGACCATTATTGGGGATGATATAGAGACTCCTCTAGGGATCCATTCCCCCATTCCCTAGTAAGCACCAGACAGTCGACAACTCCGGTACTTCTTTTGCAGGGCTGTGCCTAAAAGGTGCGTTTTAATTAGGGTTTTGAAACTTTGGGTTTCAAGGGTTTAAGATACCAACAGAATGCGGTTTATTTAGGGTTTCAAGGGTTTAAGTTTAAGATACCAAAAGGGTGCGGTTTAGGGTGTGAGGTATAGGGTTTAAGATACCCAAGCAATAGAAATGAAGGACCCGCATCCCAAATCGCTTCCTGACGCCATGCCCTCCCCCGACTATGACCCTTAACCAATAACGGGTTCAGGATTCAGGATTTGTGGTTTTGGGTTTAGGATTTAGGGTTTATTCTGAGCAGCCAGACATCAATCTGAGTGGGGCTTTGTGCGCCTAGCAAAGGCATCGACGGCGAAGATGAAGACGCTGACGGATGCGCTGCGAAGGCCGACATTTCTTTGCAAGCCCTGTGTTGGAGCAGGGTTGCGGTCTCAGCTCACAATACCTATAGCAGTATTACCCCTAAAAGGTCCCTAAGTACATGCTCGTTACACTTGTATTGAAATATCCTCTAACTAATTTAAGCTCCCTGCTTTGAGGTTGGTTTGGCTTCTGATCTTTGCTGACGGCTGTCGTTTGTGTTGGAGCCGCCTCGAAAAACACAAGGAGATAGACCGAAGATCATGACCCAACTCATCGAACCCTGAACCCTAAAACGTGGCTCTGCCCGAATTAGCGCCATGCGTTTTGCCAGGTATGACCAGGAGTTGCAGGAGCTGCGGTCGGAAAGGAAGGACAAGGCTCGAGATCTGAAATTCACTCTGAGTTGGGTTTCGCAGACTCTTCCTTGGGAACCAGATGACCCTTATAAGTAGGGGCCCTATACCCTTGTACTATGAACCTTTGCATGATATATGAACCTTCAACCCTTTTAGGGTTCATGTCGTCCTTAAGGTTTGACATCTTGAAGAAACAGGGGGTGTAGGTTAGAGGTTTGAGAGCGAACGGTTTAACTGAATGTTAACTCTATGAATGCCATGCTTGACACTCGCTCACACGCTATGGCAACTTCAGCTTAAAAGAGGCGTCAAACCTTGTCGACGCATTCGGGCCAGGATGTTTGTGTGAGGCCCAGTCGCCTAAACCCGAGATCTTCAATTGGGTTCTTGTTTCAGTAGGAGCCCAACAGTTGGAAACCCAATAGCCTCAATCCTGCAGTGCAAGTAAATATACGAATAGGGAATGCCAGCACTAAGTCTCCTTCGTCCGCTTTCCAACTGTTGGGGGCTTAGTGTAAGGGGTTTAATTTCAAGTTAGCATGATATGGAAACCAAATTGTTTGCTATAGATCCCTCTTATAGTAACTTGGCTTCATTTCCTTCCCTAAGACTCCAAATGGCCCAAAGTAGGTAGCATTTATGGACTTTAGAGGCCAAAGCAGGCCTAACGGCAACCATAAGAAATAACCCATACGATTTACTATAGATCCATATTGTGGTAACTTAACTACTTTCCGTAACACCAACCCACCCTTATATATTATGGTCTTTGGGCCCAAAGGCCTTAATATATGAGTGGTTATCAAAATTAGGGTCCCTAATATACTACGGCACCTAATATTTCGGGTACTTGGAAAAGGGCCATAATTTTGACAGCCACCTCCTTCGGTTGATGGTATAAATCCTGCATTACCTTCAGGACCCTAAACTAAGGGAGTCATGGTATATTCCTATTATGGGTAATGCCGGATTTATATCATCAACCTAAACCCTAAAGCCCCATAGATCTCTGGAAGGAACCCCTTAAAGGTACCCTTATAGATCCCTTTTAACGAACCCTTTAAGGATCCCTGTCCTTAGATCCCTAGGGCCAGTTTAAACCTGCTTCGCGGCACAGGAGACCAAGGCAGCGATGCTCAGGCCTCTTGGGAAAAGCGAGAGACTGGGGTTCTTGGGGGCTTGGGAGTCTTAGGGATAGGGGACTAGGGTTTAGGGTGTATGATTTAGGGTTTAGGGTTTAGGCTGTATTGGTTTAGGGTCGAGTCATAGGGTTTTGGCCAGGTTCCTTCTTGCTTGTTGGTGCGCGTCGTTTTGTTTGTCAGGCTTGTGAGGGATGGCTCAATGGAGTGGTGGGTCGAGGGCATTGTCGATACAGGTATTCTCAAATTTTGTTTGCATATAACCCCGTAATGAAACCCAAAATATGTACATATTCACCAAGTCTCAAAATAAGCCGTATAATTGTACACTCACAGCCGGAATTCGGCACCTGCTGCATGTGAAGAACCCCAGAACATCATCCTGTTTATGAATACAACTGACAACACATCCGTCATTTCGCATTCATGGTTGCGGTACCAAAACTTGCGTGAGCGAAGCAAGCCAGTCGGATAGAAGACATGGATACGGTTGGTCGAGGTGGAGTTCCGCAAGGGTCCAAGGTGCTTTTCTGGATGCTTTCCCAAACACAATAATATACTATATTATACTATATTTTGCTTATACTGTACAATATTACTGTACTATATTATACAATACTATACTACATTACTCTTATTACTATTAATACTGCATGGTTATGATTATTATTAATAATATAAGGATTCCTGATATAGAGGCCCTACGGTCTCCCATATATCTGAGTACTTTGGATCCTTTGGAGTTTAGGGCTTAGGGTGATTGTTCATGTGTACTGCCTCTGACTTCCCAAGAAGTACCCGACACTTTTCAGACTTGGCAAAGCTCGAGAGTGTTGGCTTCAGTTTATTAGATGGTGCCCCTCGCGAGTTAGTGCGCGGGTTGTCTCTGCGTTGGGAGGGCACATACTTCCTTTGCAGAAGGGTGGAATGAGCCATCTTGCCCAAACTTCAGACCCAAATCCACAGTTTTGCTTCGGGCCTGGATGCTCGGACCTTGCAGAGCTTGCAATTCAAAGCTAACGGTGGCACCTTGGAAACTGTTAAATTTCCTGCATGGCTCCTATATAGAGATACCTATTCATAAATGGGTGGTTATCAAAATTATGGTCCCTAATTGGGTCCCTAAATATTAGGTGCCGTATGATATAGGGACCACAAAAGGGACCATAATTTTGACAACCACCGATATAGAGATACCTATTCATAAATATACTTTCAAGGGCCCCAACAGCACAATCCAACTCAAGGCGCTCCGCCCATCCCCCCCCGCCTCCCACGGCACAGGTCCCAGGCCAACACACCGGGTCTTGCTGATCGGAAACGACAGGCCATGCAGGTTTAGTCTTGGGGCCTTAGAGATTTCCTCTGCTATTTTTGGGGTTCCTTATTTATTATAGGAATATGGTATCATATACCCCAAAACCCTATTCTCATTATCAAGGCCCCTATATTACTGCGGCGGTCGATGCTCCCAGACTTCAGACAGGGCCACGGTTTATGGAGTTGGGTTATACCAGGACCTATATTTGGGGGTAGTTGGGGGGTCTAGGTAGGGTTTAAGGATTATGAGGTTTAGGGTTTCGGGTCAAGGGCTTCTAGAGTGTGGTAGAACCGCATTGATCTCCCTATTTTACCGGAGTTTCCATCAGCCGCGACCTGTGCAATGTGCGTGCGCGCAACCTTCAGTGCTAAACCGCAAAAATCTAAACCCACAGGCATAACAGCCCTAGAGTGATAAACCCTGCACCCGTAGCCCGTAGCCTCGTAACGTCCCAAGCCATAAACCTTGCTTCATTATAAAGCAGTTCCTGAACCCTGAACCCTTATAAACTTATAAACCCTATCAAACCCTAACATACAACCCAATGAGCCAACAAGCCCTGGAAGCCCCGAACTTAAAAAGCCCTTAACCTATCCTTCTATAAAGCCCTTTAAACCCTTGAGACTCTAACCAAATCCTTGAAGCGCATAGACCCTCTTAAGCTTTGCTTTATGGTGTCTGCAGCCCTCTAAGCCCTTCAGTCCCTAAAACAAACCCTAACCCCTAAACCCTAAACCCTAAACCCCTAAACCCTAAACCCTAAACCCTAAACCCTAAACCCTAAACCCTAAACCCTAAACCCAAACCCTTAAACCCTTTCAGCCCCCTTAAACCCCAAGCCTTTCATGCTAAGCCCTCTTTATACCCTGACACCCTGACGGCAAGCAGGGTAGAAGCGACAAATGACCCCAAACCCCATAAGCCCTGCACTCTGAGTCCTTGCATTACCTAGACCCCCCCCCCCCCCAACTGCCCTGCATTATACCCCTAAATACCCACCGGCAAGGACCATAAGGGCTCTATTAAAGGGCCCTTGCTGGTAGGCCCTAGACCCTAAACCCTAAACCCTCAACCCTAAACCCCAAACCCCAAACCCTAAGCCCTCAACCCTAAACCCCAAACCCCAAACCCTGGTGTCCTTGCAGGTCCAGGAGGACATCGATCGGAACCTGGAAGAAGCCCGGGAGCTGCAGGCGCGCTGCCTTTGCAGGGGATCCCTTTAAAGGGTTTAGGGGTTTCGGGGATTGAGGGATTTGGGGGCTTCATTGGTTTAGGGGTTTCGGGGGTTTAGGGTTTAGGCTTAAGGGGTTTTGGGTTTAGGCTTCAGGGGTTTTGGGTTTAGGCTTAAGGGGTTTTGGGTTTAGGCTTAAGGGGTTTTGGGTTTAGGCTATAGGGGTTTAGGGTTTGGGATTTGGGGGCTTAGGGGTTTAGGGTTCAGGCTATAGGGGTGTAGGGTTTGGGATTTGGGGGCTTGGGGGTTCATGGGTTGGGGGTTAAAGGGTTTAGGCTATTGGGGTTTAGGGTTTAGGGGTTCAGGTGTTGGGGTTTCGGGGTTTAGGGTTTCGGGGTTTAGGGTGCAGGGGCTTAGTGGGTTTAGGGGTTCGGGGGTTGGGGGTTAGTGGGTTTGGGGTTTAGGGTTTAGGGGTTCAGGGGTTTGGGGTTTAGGGTTGAGGGGTTTACCTTAAGCCGGAATAACCTACCTTTTTGGGGTTCCTTGTTCTGATTTCTTTATATAGGTTATTCCGGCTTAAGGTAGGGTTTAGGATTTGGGGTGTAGGGCAGCGCAGAGTTTAGGGTTCTTGACGGGTTCTTAGGGGCCTCCAGGGTTCGGTAAAGCGTACCCCCGTAGAGGCTCCTTCAAGGGCTCCTGTAAAGGCGAAGGCTTCCTTGAAGGGTTCTTTAAGGGTTCTTAGGGTTTAGGCGATTTAGGTTTTAGGTTCCCTAAACCCTAAACCCTAAACCCTAAACCCTAAACCCGAAACCCTAAACCCGAAACCCTAAACCCTAAACCCGAAACCCTAAACCCTAAACCCTGGCTAAGGTTCTGGTTCTGTCAGGGGTTCTCTGAAGGTTCCTGGTGCGTTCCTTCATTGCTTTAGAGACCCAAGGTTCCTACAAGGGCTTCCTGCTGTAAAGTAAAGGGTTCTAGAAGCGTCCCTGTACTACTTTAAGGTTCTATGATCGTGTATGAAAAGTTTCACTTTTAGGGCTGCGGGGTTGTGTCAAGGCTTAAAGTGTCGTTTAATATGATTTTCGTGGTAGGGTTGCGGGCTTTTGGTCTACTCCCAGCAGCATGAAATGGCGATGGCGACTCAGACTGTGGAGTGTTTGCGCATGTACGTTTCCTGCGCGTTTGTCAAGCAATATTTAGCCTTCGGATGCGTGCGATTATTTTCACAGCTACATCCCTCACTGTGAATCCGAAGCAGTTGCTGCCCAGGGGGCTTAACACTTACAGATGCGCGGTTTGGAGTTCGAAGTATGGCTCCCAGTGCTACCAGGTATCGGGTTCGAGCCAGGGTATGAGACCACACATGTCACGGGTGGCTGCAGGTTCCTAAAGCCCGCAGTGTGGCTTCTTTTTGGATAGGCCAGGCCAGCTTCAGGATTAGGATCCCGTAGTTACGGCAACAAGACAGGCAAAGAAGGGATCTTTGCTCTGACCATGCACAACCTTGTGACACATCTAGAACCTAGATACTCCATCGTTCCCAAGCTCTATTGCCAATCCAAAGCCGAAGATGCTGCGATGAGACATTATTTGGAACAGCCCAAAGTTGCAAGATGGCCATATCCAAAATTCGGCACCGGATTCTGAATCCCATAGCATCCCCAAGCATCCGATTTCGCAGGGAACGGCACCAATCCAGAAGCCGTGAGAGTATCGAGAGGATGCTTCAACTTTTCAATGCATACTCTTTCCATCTCTCTCGCTCTCTCTCTCTCTCTCTGTCTCTCTCTCGGTGTACATGTTGTTTATATGTACTGTCGTGAAGACAAAGACAGGGAGGGGGATGGAGAGCGCGAAACCAGATCTGTGAGAGTATACTGGACACAAAGCAAGGCACAGGCAATGAGGAATGTGAATCTTCTGCAGAACTTCTGAGACTCCCCCCTAGTGCATCCGACACTTTCGGCAGGTAATTGGCCGTCGGGTGCAGCAAGGTCCACCTTCCTTGGTTCGACAGAAAGTTGCTTGGGGGGGTGGTCTTGTTCGTGCGGCTGTGAACCACTTGCAGGTCTCAGTCGGTAACCCAAATAGCCCATTCTGATTTTAAAGGCCTCTACAAAATATAGAACCCTTATGGTATCCCTTGTCGTAACCCTTGATTATCTAGAATCTAGAACGCTTTAAGAGGAACCCTATTCTAATTATCGCCAAGGCCCCTATATATAGCCTATATCATGTTCGTTGCTTTGCCACAAATGTCGATCGCAAGTCAAACCTAGCAGCCAAACCTCCCGAGCAAAGGACTGCCTACGGAGCTTTCGGAGTTTGGGATTTTGGGTTTATGTTTGGAGTTGTTTTAGAGTTTTGGGTTTAGGTTTGGAGTTATTTATAGTTTAGGGTTTAGGTTTGGAGTTTTTTATAGTTTAGGGTTTAGGTTTCTGATTTTTTATTGTTTAGGGTTTAGATTTGGAGTTGTTTTTATAGTTCAGTGTTTAGGTTTGGAGTTTTTATAGTTTAGGTTTGGAGTTTTAGGGTTTAGGGTTTTAGGTTTCCTGAAACCCAACGCTGAACCGTAAGCGTAGATTGAAGGCCTTGGTGGATGGGAGGGTTCAACACTTGCCCAGCGTAGGACTATAGGTTTCAGGGTTCTAAAGACGATGTGGGACTAGGACCCAGAGTAGGCCCTTATTCCTTTTTTGTTTTAAGATTTAGGTTCTCTTATAACCCCCTTTAAACCAGAAAGGGCACCCTTTTTATTCATAGGTTACTCTTGGGTCTAGGGGGCATGAGGGTCCTCGAACCGGCCCTCGAAGCAAAACACACTTTCCAGCGTCGGTTCCTGTGTGCTCACAGCCGCATCTTAAGCAAGTATGGCCCTCCCTAAAATCTAAAACTCATACCTCGAGACCCTGAATCCCTAAACCCTTCGCAGCAAAAATAACCCAATATAGGGGCCCTTATAATTACCTATACTGATTGGAAATTATTAATTGAGGCCACTATCTTAGGCCGCATAAGCCCGAAACTACCTTTGATGCCCCTGAATGCCAGGAGAAGATGGCTACATCTCAGCTGGGGGCTTACGAGCAGCGGAAACCTTCAACACGAATTAAACTCCAAAGCCAATCTCCCTGAATGAAGGAATATGTTTTCGTTAATCCTGCATATTCCCTAAATCATATCATGCATCCTAATTCTGATTTACGGCATTTGTCTTAATTAAACCCTAAAAGCCTAAACCCTCACAGACCCTAAACCCACACAAACCCCAAACCCTCACAGACCCTAAACCCCTGAACCCCTAAACCCCTAAACCCGAAACTCCTGAACTGCTAAACCCCTAAACCCGAAATCCTAAACCCCTACACCATAAACCAGTAAACCCTAAACCCCCGAACCCCGCGAAAAGCCCCAAAGCCTTCGGCGTTTCTGAGGAGGGGCAAAGCAGGGAGTCGAAGATCTCTGAGCTCACCAACAAGTTGAATGAGCCTCGATTTGGGGAGTTGGGCTCTAGAGTTTTAGGGCTTAAGGTTTAGGGTCCTAGGGTCCTAGGGTTTAGGGTCTAGGGTTTAAGGTTTAGGGTTTCAGGTTTAGGGTCCAGGGGAAAAGGTTTAGGGTTTAGAGCGTCGCTTTCGGGGTTTAGCGTTCCTGAAAGGGATAAAGGGATCGATGAGGGGCTCCTTCAAGGGTTCCTCCAAGGGATCATTAGAAGGGTTCCTAAAAGGTGTCTATAAGGGGTTTAGGGTTCAGGGTTTCGGATCACATGTGCCGTCGAATGTGCCATACTCTGGAGGTCTAGGGTTTAAGACTTCCGGGTCATACAACGGTCTGAGTCTGCGTGAACAGCAATGGTATACCTCTCCAAACCCCGTAGAACCTACGTACGTACTGAAAACTACGATGCCCTTCTAACCGCGTACCAATCATTTAGGCCCCTCTAGTAAGGTGACGAAGTTTTCTGGCTGCGAAGCCATGTGAACCCTGGACACGAAAGTGTCGCTCAGCGTCGTCAAAGTCCACTTTTCAAGCAATTGAGGCACAAAGACCCCCGCGGCCTGTACAGAATGGTTCTAGAGAAGGTGAGATGAGGTTTTCACACTTCTTGGGTATGGTGTTTTGCCCCAGCCTCACGAACACCTCCTTTGCATGCGAGGAACTGAAACGGCACCATCAGACGCTCCTGCAGAAGCAGAAGGACTTGGGCGAGCCCATGCTTCAAGCCACCTTTGGCGAGCTCGAATCAGTGCAGGGAAGTCCCTAAGCCTTGAACACCAAGCCCTGAACCCCTGAGGTTTCAACCCTGAGACACGACACCCTGAGGCCGATAACTTGAGTGCACTCTGCCCAAAGCGCTTAGACTCATTGTAGCTCTTAAACCCGTAGTAAACTCTGTAAGACCCCGACAGCTACATGACACATGGGTGGTTGTCAAAATTATGGTTCCTTTTGGGTCATTATTATCATGCGGCACCTAATATTCAGGGTACCGAAAAATGGGGCCATGATTTTGAAAGCCACCCACATGGGAGGAGCTGGATATCGATCCGGTTGATCTGGGGAATCGAGCGGAGAAGCCGGCGCCCCAAGTCTCTGTGAGGAATCCTGGGCTCCAGATCCGCGGACCTAGAGTAGGCCCTTATTCCCACAGGGTACAGGGTTGAGATGGGTTTAGGGTTCAGGGCGGTTCGGATTCTTGACTGGGGGATCTCCTGCCGATCCGGAAGTTGATGCCCTCATTGTTAGTCCAGGACCCAGAGTAGGCCCTTCTTCCCTTTTCTACGCTTCAGGTTCCCTTATCAGCCCCTTTGACCCAAAAAGGGTACCCTTTTCATTCCGAGGCCACTCTTGGGTCGAGGATCTAGGCCCTGATCATGGTTCCTATCGGGATACCTATTCATATTTTTTTGAGGGCCCCGCGAGCACAACCCAGGATACTAAGTGTTAACTACCCTAGCCGAAGATCTCCAACCTGAATTGGCAAGGTAATGTCGAAAGAGTGCACGTGGGGCGCAAAGAGTTGACGCAAGTACGCAACAATTTGTTGGCACTATCCGTACCACTATCCATGTGACCAAGGTCACTAGAACTGTATCATTCTGCTGTTCAATGATCTTTGTTTCAGAGATATCATGACTCCAATCCGACGGCCCGTCGATTGCCGCCGAGATCTGACTTCCTTGCAGGCACAATTCCCATCATGTTCTCCTTCACAATCATCAGCAGTCTTTGTACCGACATCACCATCGTGGTCATCATGTTCAGTTCATCATCATGATGATGATCATCACCATCATCATGGTAATCATCATCGCCATAATGACCGTCAGCATCTCTATAATCAGCACTGTAAGATCATTGTTGCTGTTATGTTGTCATTGCCATAGTCGTCATAGCATAACCATGACCACAGTCTTCGTGAGCAGCATAATCTTATCGAGGATGCACTAAAATCCTTCGGCGAGTTGTACAGGGGTGGTTCTTCAACAACCCAAACGGGGCAAGGCTTCTATTCACCTGCTATTGCCGAAAACCACGAAAATTGAGCCCCAAAACCCTAAAGTTAACCCTGAAACCTCCGACACCATGTAAAACCCCTAAAATCCTGAATCCAAAACCCTGAATCCTAAGACCTAAACCCTAAACGCGAAAACCCGACACCATAAACCCTGAATCCTAAACCCTTCCCCTGGAGAAAAGGAGTTCAAAAAAAAGAAGCAAAAACCCTTCCCCTGGAGAGAAGGAGTTCAAAAAACAAGAAACAAACCCCCTAGTCCCAGGCTCGAGACCGAAGCTCGGGATCTCGACGCTCGGGTTATCACCCTGGAGGCCGTGGGTCAGACAGCTTCTGGGCTCTTGTTAAGGGGTTTAGTTTAAGGTGGTCTAGGGGTTTAGGGTTCAGGGGCTTAGGGTTGTCCTGCAGGCTTCAAGGTTCAGGGGTTTAGGGTTCAGGGTTTCTTTGGTTTGGGGTTTAAGGTACTATAAGAAAGAAACCATGTTGTTTGCTATAGATCCTTATGGATGTAATTGAAGGTACCATAAATAATAAGGAGACCATCTTGCTTACTATGGACCCCCATGGGGGTAACTTAAACCCTAAACCCGATACCCGTACAGGATCCCTTATAGATCCCTATTATGGTAGCTTAGATTACATCCCTTAACAAGATCAGACTGGGGCTCTGCTTTTAGAGCTTAGGGTGTAGTTCGGCATGCTTGTTATTTAGGGTCTGGGGTGTCGGGTTTCAAGATTTAGGGTCTGGGGTGTAGAACTCTTCAGGGTATGGGAGATGGTTTAGGATTTAAAGGTAGTGGTATTGTGTGTTTGAGGGCCTACATTGTGTTTGGGTGGATGGTTTGGCGATTTTACGATTGAAACAGGACTTTGAATGCTTTAGGGTTCAGGGTGTATGGCTTAAGGGTTGAGGACCTTCGAGTTTCAAGCTTAGGGCTTAGTTGGTCTGGAGGCTTAGGAGTCAGGGTTCAGGCTTTACCTACTTGTTGATGGCTTGATTTACAGTTTTGGGGGTCCCCCGTAATTAAACCTAAACCTAGGCCCACGTTCCCCAGAGTACATTCGGTCGAATCTATACTTTTGGACGACCTGTTCTTGGGATTGGAAGCGTCTGTCATGCAGGCGGCGAGAAAGCGCACGGGTTATTTGGTTGAGGGCGATTTGCGACTTTCACACACTTTCGTGAAACACAAGCCTCCCCATCCTGAATTCTCTAAGAGAGTGCTGCTGCGTGTTTGGGTTGGGGACCTGTCTGCAGAACAGGAAAGGGTTTGAGGCTCCCAGAAAGCTGACGGGTTTCTCGCGGCCTTCCGCAGAGTGGTTGCAAGCGCTCGTCTATCAAAGGGCATGCTCTCGCGAACGAGGCCCTCGCATGGAGCAGATCTCTTTTTTCACGTCCATCCGTGCCAATTGAAGAACTGGCCTTGTGGACAGGGCAAGTCTGCCGTGTTGTGGCCATTTGCAAGCCCTACGAGGCGGAGGTCTGGCTCGAAGCAAGATCAATGGAGGAACGGAGCAGGAAGCGTTCCGAGTCAACCATTTTTTCGGCAAAGTGCCCTGCCGCCACAGGACAAGTCGTCGAATCCTGCTTGTCAGCGATGGACACGTTGCCATTCACAAGGCAGTCAGGCAGAAAGAATGAGACCGAGGTCTTCTGCGAAGACACTTCCTGCACAAGTCTCTAAGAATCACTGTGGCGTCGCGTGGAAATGCGTGCCTCGAAAGACTATCTAATTAATCAACCTAACACCAGATTTAGGATCACCTGAAACCCTAAACCCCAAATCCTGATACCTAAACCCTCAACCCTAACCAGTATATAAAAGCCTCAGAGTGCTGCCCGCAGGACAAGCAGCGGCAAGCTGAACGCGAAAGGATCGAAGCTTCAGGCTGGATCAGGATTTAGGGTTCAGGGTTTTGGGGTTTAGGGGTTTAGGAGTTTGGGGTGCTGGGGTTGAAGGGGCTTCAGGTTGGGGGGTCTTAAGGTTTAGGGATGAAGGTGCTCGTGGGGTTAACATCAAGGTTTGGGATTAGGGTTGAAGGGGTTTAGGTTTCGGGTTTCCGAGAGGAGGTTTCGGATGCAACTGGCAGATACTCTTTCGGGCTCCCCATAACAATTAGCTGCATTTTACTCCCAAGCCCTTTTTCCAAGGAGTATGGCACGGGGAGCTTCGCATAAAGTTGTAGCGTTACGGGTGGATGTAGAGTGTCATTGAGTTGTCTGTGTGTGTGTGTGTGTGTGTGTTTGAAACCGTTGTGTGGTTTAGGGGAGGCTCCAGAGCGTCAGGATTTGGTGGGTCGACTAGACAGGATGGTGTTTTTCGATCTGGAGTTTGCAATGTCAGGGGTGGGGCGAAGGGAGCCAAAATCAGAGCGCGCAGATTTCGGGTCTGTTGGAAGGAAGCGTCCATCACCTCGCAGAGTCTTTAAGCTTAGATTTTCGCGTTTATAGTTCGATCCATCGGTGAAGCCGGCCGTTGCCAGATGGAGCTTTTCATGTGTATAGACAGGGAAAGCGGGTCTAGGGTCTTTATTACAAGGACGCCTAAGTTACTCCTATATAATATGTGTGTGTGTGTATATATATATATAGTTATAGTTGTACAGTTGTACATATATATATATATACACATATAATAAATATAGATAGGTTATATAAATATATATATATATGTTAATGAGCAAAACTCCCGAATTGTATCATAGAAGCCCCCATCACAAAATATGCCCTCAAATGAAGACTGCAGGCGACGCCACGCGCGAAGCCGAGGATGCTCGGATTGCCCGAGTCGGGGGCCCAGGTGCCTACTGTTGATGATCTAAATCCTGGGGTTCCTTTAAAGGGATCTATAAGGGTACCTTTAAGGGGTTCCTGTAAGGGATCTATAGGGGGTTTAGGGTTTGGGGTTGATGATATAAATCCTGCATTGCCCATAGTAAGGAATATGCCATAATTCCCATAGTTTAGGGTCCTTAAGGTAATGCAGGATTTATATCATCCACCGTATCCTATTTGCTGACAGGAGAAGTGGCAAGGGCAGTGTAGAGCCTCGTCTTTGAGAGTTGAGAGTGGGTTTTGGGTTTAAATAGGGCTTCAGGGTTAGGATTCGGGCGTTAACGGGAGAAGTGGCAATGGCAGCATGAGTTTAGGGCTTCGGGTTTGGGGGTTTAGGGTGGCTTTAGGGCTTTAGGGTTTAGACTAGGGTGGTACTAGATTATGGGCAGCTTGAGGTTACGGGTTTAAATCACAAGGACGCCGACCACGGTGTCCCCTCACGATTTGGCCAACCACCTATGTCTTGTGAGAGCTGGAGCTCTGTGGTCCCGATCTACTATATGAGCTTTGGCGCCTTGTTTGCTGAACATCCTCAGGCTCCGCCGTCCTCCACTAAGACGGCGCCAAACGTGAAATTGTAAAGATCGAAAGCGCAGAGCTCTGAAGCCTAACTTGCGAGACGCCTCCTCTCGATCCGGAGATTTTAGCCGTTCGCACGTTTCACTGCAATCTTGTCAGTTCGGACAAGTTTCTTATGACAGGTTTACGAGTAATGCCTGGTGTGTCAGCTGATGCAGACTTGATGAAAGCCATGGCCATACGTGCGACGCTGGTGATGGTGGTGGTGATGGTGATGAGCATGATGAGAATGATGATGATGATGATGATGAGGGTCTTATGCTGTGAATGATGACTATGACACTATGCCCTAAATTCTCACAATGACTCGTTCGAACCCTCAGCTCAAGCTTTGGACTTGGACACATGCGCGCCAGTCCCACAATCCGGAGTACTGAAGCCCCAAGCCCAAAACCCGACAACCTGCACCCAACGCCTAAACCCCAAGCAGCACGGCCTAGACCCTTGACATCCTCAACATCCTAAGGTAAAAGCCAGAAAGTTGGAATATGATTATCCTAACCCTTGTATGGTAAGTTATAGTGTATCCTACCATGAAACCATAATCCAACTTTCTGGAGTTCCCTGTAAACTAAACCGATTTGGGCACTTTGAGCTTGAAAGCCTGACAAGCTTGAGCCCTTGAAACCCCAAACCTCCATCCCTGCACCCAGGATCACAGTTCGAACCTTTCAAGCCGCCTGGCCTCCGTGGAAAGGGACGCCAAGGCTGCAGTGGGTTGTGGGGTTGTAGGATTGGAGAGTTGTAGGGCTTTTAGGCTTAGGGTTAAGTTCAGGCTTTTAGAGTTGATGGCCTGGTTCAGGTAAGGGTGTCGGGCTTTACGGTTACAGTAGAAGCCAGAAAGTTGGAATATCATTATCGTAACCCCTTTAAGGTAAATCACAGGGAATCCCACCATTAATCCATATTCCAACTTTCTGGAGTTCCCATTAGGGCTATAGGACTTGGGGTTGCGGCTTTGGGCTTCTAGTCTGCGTGTGGTCTGATTGGGCTTCGCCGTTGTTTTGGCGAATGTCATAGAATCTTGGCTACGTGTGTGATGTTCCTTGAGTGCGACCAGTTCGTTGCTGCCTCAACTTGTCGTAGCGGCATGGTTGGGAAAGAGCTTGTGCAACCATTGGACAGTTTCGGGTCGCCTGATGGGCGAGGTTCTCTCATATCTTAATCCCGAAACGCCTCAACTGCCAGAACCTTCTGAATTCCTTCCTTGGCAGGCACAGCTTTCTGCGCTGCAGCCAATGATCCAGGTGCAGATGTGTCTACAGTTGCTAATTAGGGCCATGACAGCTTTGATGGGGCAGGGTTTAGGGTTTAGGGGGGAAAATGGTAAAAGAAGGGTTTGATTAGGGTTCAGGTGTTGCTGTGTTGTCGTGTTTGCTTTGTTTTTCTTGTTCAACACTTTCTCATTTGTTCTCTGCCCTCGTCGCCTCCTTCGTCTCTTATGTTGCAACTATGGGTTCTGGTTCACTCCTTGGCTCTCTGCTGAGTTTTTGTTCTGAGGGTTGTCTCAGTAGTTTTCTCATTTCTAACTGTGAAATCTTGTCGCCTCTCTCGTTTTCCCCACGCCCCGTTCCGGTGAACATGTGTTAAGTTGTTGTGTCGCCTTTGATGATTCGGTTCTCCTCTCTCTCTCTCTCTCTGTCTCTCTCTCTCTCTCTCTCTCAATCTCTCTCTTTCTCACTCTCTCACTCTCTCTCTTTCTCACTCTCTCACTCTCGCTCGCTTTCTCACTCTCTCACTTTCTCTCTTTCTCACTCTCTCTCTGGCCCTTACTCAGTCTTCATTTGTTTCAGGGGTGTCTCTTTCGTTTTTTCTTCGCTTGGATCTAAGGGTAGCTGGGTTTTAGTACGGCGGTTCAGAGACTTGGTGAACATACAGCAATGATTCAACACACAGCAATGACTCGTAACTTTTGGGTTTAACCAACAATTCAAGGTTTGTTCTTTGTCTTGTCTGGGGAGTTGCGGCTGGTTCAACGATAGTATTATGCGAGTAACAGTGACAGTGTTCTGGTTGTGTGTCTCGTATAGCGCTTACATTCTCTCTATGTAAGCCAAAACTTTTGACGAGTCCCAAGAGCAAGGAGCAGCACGCGGGTTGGCAGCGGCTGCTGGAAAAGCAGCGAAATCTCGACGAGGATCGCATGTGTTCTCTGTAGCTTCCGGGGCTTGGTAGTGATGTGCCGTAGAGGTTGTATGCTTAGTTGTCGCAGCTTTAGGGCATGAGGATTGGTGTTCAAAGCCTATGTTCAGTTATGGCGTAACAGTCGCTGTTGGGGTTGGGGCTTCAGAGTTGTCAACAGGCTTCGTATTGGTGCTGCGACCTCCGCTGAATCCGAAGCCCGGTGTTCATACTTTGTCTTGGAGTCACCATAGCGCAACCTGCATGGAGGGAAACGGGGCCTACATCACCCAGGTGTGAACGGTTGTCTCGACGTTCCATTTACATCCTGTCTCCTGGAGTCACAGCTTTGGGTTCGGCCTCCGCTCATATGGAGCTAACTTGTGGCTCTGTAAGCCTTGAGAGGTTTAGGTCCTTGGGCCACGGCTCGGGCAATATCTGGATGTAAACGTCTGAGCTGCGACGCACGGCTTGATAAGAGAGTGTTGTTTCAGCAAAAGCTCCTGCTAGGAGGGTCGGGGGACTTAGTAACTGAATATTTTAAGGACTTATAAGTACCATAACCCCAATTAGGGTCCCTTTTAGGGTACTTATAAGTCTACTTACTACCTACTTACTAAGTCCCCCGACCCTCCAAGTGACATCTGACAAGGCGCCATCGGAGATCGAAGCCTCGATCGATTGCAAAGGGTGTGCTCTATCATGAGGATGCGAGAAAGCCCTCAAGTTGGGCTGTTTTCCATTCCGGAGCCCTGAACCCTAAAGGCTACTAAACCCTAAACCCTAAACCCCCCCCCCCTCCAAAAAAAAAAGGCTAATAAAGCTCAAAACAGCACTGGCTCGCCTGCAGGACCAGCACAATCTGGCTATGAAGCGCAGTCCTAAGAGCATGGGGTCCGCATCAGAGGGCGCAGCCGCCAACGGTAGCACCCGGTTTAGGAGTTTTGGAGTTTGCGATTTTGGAGTTTAGGGTTTTGGGGTTTAAGGTTTTGTGGCGTCTTGGGTTTTGGTGTTTTGATGTATATGGGATGATGTAGTTTGTGGGCGGTATTGGAGTGTTGTTGGGATTTAGTTTAGAGTTTAGGGCTTACGAACCAATCATCGACAGCATCAGGGATGCAGGGGAGAACGAAGCACCGATGATGCTTATACCATCCTCAAAGTCACCACTTCTGAGAGGGTCATGGGACTTAGTAAGCAGGTTATAATTGGGGTCATAAGTGCCCTAAGTGGGGTTATCCTAATTACATTCTACTGCAACCATTAATTACTAAGTCCCATGAGCCCTTAAGTACCACGAAGTACCACGACCATGCTGATGGTGACGGTAGCGGTTAACATTAGTAGTAGCAGATGTCGTCGGAGTAGCACGTGGGAAGGAGAGGACGAGGACGCGGAACGATCAGACGAAATCAAGATGCACCCTGGCAATCTAGGAACGCAGACATGATACCAGTGGCCAGCACCACCACCATCACCACCAAAGACCAAGTCCAGCACCAGCACCACCAACCCCTGCGCATCATCTCCAACAACCGTGGCCGACAGCCATCAGCAACACTAAACCATCGTCGTCGTCGTCGTCATCATCACCACCATCAACACCAATGTCATCATCATCATCATCATCATCATCATCGTACCGAACTTGTCTAACATGCTTCGTGCTGGAGTTCTGCGCTTCGGGAACCCAAGTTGGGGCTTGCAAGGGACCATTGGTCAAGGGACCGTCCTTGAGATGTAGTAGGGATTCGGTTCTAGATTATGGTACTGTAAGGAACCACCTTGTTGATGAAACTGAAATTAATTTAGTTAGGACGATCGCTCTGACGGATTCGAGACCCCAACCGCTGAGGGGGTTCTGGCGGTGCCTCTATCCTTCATTATATCCCCTTAACCCCAAATCCCTAGAAGCGTCGCTAGTAAAGACCTTCAGAAACCATATCATCCAAGAGCCATGCCTGGATCCCCAAAAGTATGTAGAATAATATTGTAGCCTTCCATAGGTTTTTTTGGGCCATTGTTTCACCTACCTTTTGGGGGTTTAGGTGCAACCCTTAAGATCTCTTAAAGGAGCCCTTAAGGTAACCAGGAGGTACCCAAGAGTTCTGCTGGTCAAAGCTGCGAGGCTGTTGGAAGCGAAAACCAGCGCTGACTCCGAGGCCCGAACGCAAGCAACTGTCGATTTTGTCTTTTAGGGGGTTTGAGCATTTAGGGTTGAGGGTTTGGGGTGTTTTTTGTCTTTATAGGGGTTGAGCATTTAGGGTTCAGGGTTTTGGGTGCTCTTCAGGGGTTGAGCATTTAGGGTTTAAAGGGTTTTGGGGTGCCTTTTGTCCTTACGGGGTTTAGCATGTAGGGTTTCGGGTTTGGGGTGCTTTTGACCTTAAGGGGTTTGAGTATTTAGGGTTTCGCGTGTTTTTGTCTCTAGTGGTTTTTAGGGTTTAGGGTTTTGGGTGCTCTTCAGGGGTTTTAGCATTTAGGGTTTAGGGTTTGGGGTGTTTTTTGTCTTTATAGGGGTTGAGCATTTGGGGTGTGGGGTGTTTTTTGTCTTGAGGGGTTGAGCATTTAGGGTTTAGGGTGTGAGGTGCTTTTGTCCTTAGGGGCTTAGCATTTAGGGTTTAGGGTTTGGGGTGCTTTTGTCCTTAGGGCCCGCCAGCAACTGCTGCCAAGGGCTGAGGATTCGCTGCGCTCCGGCGTTTTGACGGGTTTTCTGGGGCGGTTTAGCGGGCTGAGGGTCACAAACGAAGGTAATGAGGGAGTGTCTGACCGGCTTTAGTGAAGTATAGTCTTAGAGGGCAGGGGGTGTGGGGGCATACTTTATGCAGAAATTCAGAAAGGCACAGGCACTACGAACGATATTGTTACCATGAGGGTTGCATTAGGGTTTTTGCAGGTTTAATTACAGTTTGCGTTTAAAGGGTTGTCGTTTTGGTCTCGGCCCACTGTTTCACCTTCTGCTTCTGAAGCTTTCGCCCGAAATCCTAAATATGTGGGGGAACACTGTACTAATGTCTCATGAACCGCGGTTTTACCCATGAACGCCCGCGGTTGATGCACAAGCAGGGTGTTGAGTGGTTTCGATCGGTGTCGGCAAGCACAGTTCGTGCAGGGTTTGAGTTATTTTAGCAGCGGGCTTGCTGCTAGTTGAGAGCTACTCCGTCATGATACCTAGATGTGCTGAGCATCAACACGATCACCGGCATTGTTATCAGTAGAACCCTAGACGCTAATCCGGTTGCTGCTACATTAATTATGCCATTATAGTATGTTGCAGTGTATTGTATCATGCTATATAGACTATAGAGTTATATGATGATCTCAAAATATACTATCATCACTGCCAGCCCTCATGCTTTCAACTCTTGGGCGAGTGTCAGGCTCGTGCGCGTGAGCACGTGGCTGGAGTGGTGCAGGCGCTGCCAACTTACCAAGATAACATGCTTTAGGGATTATTATGACTATTATTACGATTATTTCGATTATTTCCATTATTACTTTTATCGCTATTATTATTATTATTATTACTATTATTAGGGATAGCAGTTCCGTGTTTAGGGTTTAAAGTGCCTTGTTGGTGCGCGTTCGGCTTAACAAAGCTCCCTTAGGTTTGGGGCTCATCCTATCTGTTGGAGGTTTCGGTTTGAATTGCCGCTTGACTGGACCGAAGATACCCTGTCTGGAGTTGGCCGGTAGCCACATGCTGTCTGTGTGTATAGAGAGTGTGTATATATATATATATATATATATGAACGCATTCCAACCCTACCCCACACCAACACATCTACACGCGCTTAACCCTACATGCCCTCAACCCTGAATTCTTCCCACTCTGAACCCGAACGCCGCCCTAGACCCGAAGCCCTAAACCCTAAACCCAATCCTGACTGAAGGCCCTCATTCAGTCACTGCTCGGCTTCTCGTGCGGGTCTCAGCTTCAACAGGTTGAGGATTGTATGTTCTGGACACTGGGAGACACGTCGTTTGTCGATCCTATGTTGCCAGGATGTGCCCAAGATACAACTGCAACTGATTTGCTAAATTAGTTTTTCTCCACGATTTGTTTTTGTCTAGGGTTGTGCAGGTTTGATAGAGGTTTCCAGTGCTATTCTACAGAAAAGTTCCCTTTTCGGTCATGAAAGACAACAACGCCCATGTGCCGCTGTCCTCAATCCTACTACGTCATAACTAGAATCTAAGCCTCATAAACCCTACAGTATACCCAAATCCGCAGGACTTTTCTCGACAGCTGCGGCGAAGCCGTGCCTACAGCCGTGCCGACGGCCGTGCCAGCGCCAGCGGTAGAAGAGGTGGCGGCGCCCGTCGTGGCAGCCTCCGCAGGGGGCTTATTCCGTAGCGTTTTCACGACATGGGATTTTGCAGCTTGAAGGTTTTGGGGTGTGGGTTTTCTTTGATTTCGGGTTTGGGATTCAACGGCTTCGGCATACAGGGGCCTCGCAATTGTCGCACTTTCCAGCCTCTGTTGTTGCAATTTCGAGCTCGTGAAGAAGCCTTTTGGTTGAGTCCTTGCTGAAGCATCAGTTCAGGGTGCCAGCCGAATCTCCCGATTGCGTTTCTGTTGCAAACGCTAAACCCTAAACCCTAGGGTTTAGGGCTCAGGATTTAGGGGTTTAGGGTTTAGGGTTATAGAGTTACTAAGCGACGAAACCCTAACTCACTGATCGTGCTTCAGGTGCAAGAAGCAGCTGCGCCGTCCACCGTGGCGGCACCGTTTCAAGATGACTTCGACGAATTCTTGCACGGGGTCCCAGAACCCAGTCAGTTTAAAGCTCACCGAGAGACATGCCGTGCACCTACAATGAATGAATGACGAATGTGATACATGAGGTGCCACGATTGAAACTTCATTCCCTTCATTCATGTTTCGTGGTTCCAGGCGACCTTCGCCAGTTTAGGTCCAGGTCCTGATGCTTCGACGGATAGCATTGTTCTCTTGTCCTCTCAGCGTAATGGTGGAGTTTGCATGCTGAGCCTGCTGCCTCTTCACGCGGAGGTTGCTGCTGTTATTTGCTGGTAATCATGGGGTTCCCGCCGAACTCCTCACCCCTCAACCGTTAAATTGGCATCAACAGCCAAAAAACTCCATCGACACACCTGTGAGACGTTGGCCGTAGTTCCTTGCCCTCGCCCCAAAATCTCGAACTCCCCAAGCCAGGTGCACAAATCCCAGATCATTGGCCTAGTGCTTGTAGGGGCCTTGGGATCAGGGAGCTCCCCGAGTCAGGGTTTAGGGTTTAGGGTTTAGGGTTTAGGTTTTAGGGTTTAGGGTTTAGGGTTTAGGGTTTAGGATCAGGGAGCTCCCCGAGTCGATGCTCAGGTAGACTCTACAATACACCTGCGAAACCTTGAACTCCGAAAACCGCAAAGCCCTATGCCGTTTAATGCTAGAGCTCTAGTGCTAAACTACAGTAGCTAAACCACAAAAGCCTAAACCCCATCTAGACCCGGCCCTATAAGCCCTAAACCCCTGATCTTTCCCTAAACCCTTTAAAACTCTGAAGAAAGCCCGGATGTTTTCCGGCCTTGCAGAAGAAGGAACGACCTGCCAAGCTTGGGCGCAGTCGGAGGAGCAGCGGAAGGCGAGGGTGGGGCCCTCAGAGATCCCAATACCCCTTAATTAAGGAATATACCTTAAATTATGGTAGGATCCCTAATCTCATTTAAGGTATATTCCTTATTAAGGGATATTGGGTTCTCTGGGCCATGAGGTTTTTGAAAGGGTTAGAGGTGTAGGGGTTTTATAGGGGCTTATAAAGGTTTTGGAGTTTAGGGTTCAAAAGGCCCATTAGGGTTGTAGAAGGGTTAGGGGTGTAGGGGTATTGTCAGGGCTTACAAGGGTATTGGAGTTTAGGGTTTAGGCCCATAACGTAGGATCACCAGGGCAGGGCAAGCATCAAGGGTGGAAAAGGGTTAGGGTTTAGGGCTTAGGCCCATTAGGGGTTTGTAAGGGTGAAGTGTTCAGGGATTAGGCTCGTTAGGATCAATGGGGGTTTATGAGGGCAGCCGTTAGGGTCTAGGCCCCGAAAGGGTTCGGGTTTCGGGGTTAGGGTTTTACAAGGGTGCTGAGGGTTTGGTACCGTTTTTAAGGCTCCAACTAGGGATGTGAAGGGATATAAGGATGTATACAGATTGAGGTAATATCAGTTCCATGTTCAAGAATTGAGGATTTGGGGCCTAGCGCTTTGGGCTTATAGATATGAAGCCTTAAAGCCCCAAGACCATATAAAGCCCTAAACCCCAAGGCCCTGAGCCCTCAACGTCCGAAACCGGTGAAAGCTTCCAGCTCACGCTCCTCGTCTCGTCCTCAAGTTGCAACGGACTTCGTTTTCAGGTCTCACTTGGACTTTAAGGTTTACATTGAAAACATGGCTGTCATTAAGGGTCGTCATGGTTGGAACAGTACCTCTCCTGCTTTTGGTTTAGAACTCTAAGGGCCCATGTGCTCATCTAGCATGTACATTTCAATTGAAGTAATCCCGATATAGGTACTTTGGGGCCAACACATGTATATGTATAATTATACATGTATATATATATATATATATATTTTTTTTTATCCGGGTACATGGACCCTTAGGGCAAGCAAGTTGAAACTGGAACGGGAGGGTCTCCTCTGTGTCGCCCGCCCCAGTGCAGGCGGCGCGCCTGATTCGCTGTGATCGCTTTATTTCACGACGTAGCTCGTAGTCCACCCGAAGCTCCATATCGTCAGAAGAGTGAGTTTTAGATGGAGTGGACCAGCATGTGTACACCAGGGCATTGCAACATTTCCTGCAAGCCGACGACGATTGGCAGACTCAGGCGAACATGGCAGCTTCGGGTGCCAGTCACGCTTGGTGGTTTCTCATCTGCTTTAGCGTCTAGGAATGCGATTAATATAGCTTCATCGGCACATTTTCCGGAGACCGTGAGCATACCAGAAGGTTTTTTTAGCAAGGACATCATCTAACCCACCAGTTCCTGCGCCCTCGCACCACCCACACTTCCTGCAAACAGCTTATATGCCCACAGGCCCACAACTCACCCTCCTACGCTGTTAGCGCGAGCAAGATTGCTTGCAACACTCGTGAGAACGACGATGCGAACACCGTCACGACATCACAAGGCTTGACCCCCATGCGGATATCTGTCATAATGAGCCATATAGGCACGCTTGACCTGATGCCGTGGCCATGCCAGCATGCATGGATGTCAGCACATGGCTCTGCACGACCACGCACAGAACTGTCTGGTGCTTAGTAGGGGATGGGGGAATGGATCCCTATAGTAGTCATTATATAATGCCCAATATAATGTCCATAATAGTCACCATAACCCATTCCCCCATTCCCTACTAAGAACCAGACACAGAAGCACCAGCCGACACACGTCTCCTCAAGCAGTTGGCGAGAGACACGGAGAGAAAGAAAGCACGTGCAGTTTGTAGCTTGGGATCCGAAGACCTACCCTTTTTAAGGGTTCTACCCACTAACTACAGGGGTCATAACCTACTATTTTGTAGGGTTTGGGGATACACATAGCCATCATCTTCCCCTCCGGAACCTCTCACCCTGGATGTCTCTGGAAACCGCTACGGCGACCCAACACCAAGCCGAAGCCCTCATGTGAAATCACCACGTGTTCTCAAAGACGTGGCCTCGACTTGCGTGTGCCCTTAGTTCAAAATGCTCGTGCTGCCATCTGCCTCAGCTGCACTGTGTGGGAATTTCAGCCATCACAGCCGTGCATGAGCCAACATTTGTTTTGCGATGTTTTGGGTATGCCCGTACCGTCGCCGCAAGCTTCAAGCAGCCACGACACAGCTCCTATCCCCGTAAGCTTCTGCTAAACCTTATACCCTGACCCGTGTAGACCCTGAGCCGTTTCGCACTCAGCCGAGAACCCTAAACCCTAAATCTAAACCATGAAGTCTAAACCCGAAGCCCTCAAACCCAAAGCTCTGCCGCAAACTGGCTCACCCAAAGAGACACACTGGAACCAAAACCTCTGCAGGAATCAAACCCTAAGGGGCTTAGGGTGTAAAGTTTAGGGTTTAGGGGATATTACGGTTTAGGGTTTTGAAGTGTTTTGAACTTTAGGGCAACTATTGGGTTCAGGGTTCATGGTGTAGGGTTCAGGATATCTTGACCGACGGGATGTTGAGCGATGCCGTGCACGGGATCGTCACCGAAGGAGCCGTCTCCCTCCGAAGCTTACTGAAATCGGAAAGCAGGATCCTAAACCCTAAATCCCAAACCCGAGTTCTTTCGAACACCAGAAGCCCAAGATCCGCAAGGGTTTAGGGTTTAGGGTTCAAACCCTCGAAGCTTCCCGAAAATTAGGCTAGGAGTCGCAGGTGTGCAGATCACTCCTGAGGGCGAGGACATACGGTAGAAGCCAGAAAGTTGGAAGGTGAGTTTAGAAGGATTAGTGCTAGGATCCCTTATCCTTTACCTTAAAGGCATGAGGATACTAATGTTCCAACTTTCTGGCTTCTACCATCAGGGTTACGTATTGCATAGGGGGCTCCGAATAAGCCTAACTAACAAGCCCTCAAACCCGACACGCTTCAGCCTGAACCAGGAACCGCAGGGCTTTAGGCTTCTGAGCTTTCCGGCACGTATTTGGAGCTTCCGTGGTCTTGCTGCGGTCTTCAAGCACTGTCTCTCGATTCACAGATCAGCGCATTTGGTTTATTGCGGGGTCTAGGGGTTTGAGTATATATGGGAAACAGGGGTTAGAGGGCTTAAGGGTTTTCGAAGGCTAGGATTTGAAAGCTGTGTTTTGCACCTGAATCGTCGCTGCCACCTTCTATCGCTGCCTGTCCGTGACCTACCCTGCCCCCTGAACCCGAAGCCCTAAACCGAAAGCAGGAGTATGGTGCAGACATACATCCGCCCCTTGGCCACAATGCAGACTTGACGTTGGACTTCGGTAGGCATCCTTCAATACCCTAGAAACCCTTAGAAGCAGGGAGCAAGAAGCCCACCCCAGCCCGCCCACATGTGGTTTCAACAGCTTGTTGCAGTTCTGGGTTAGAGGCTGCGATGTCAGAGCCCAAACCCCAGGCCCCGATCCCATCAGATGTTGAATGGCACGTCGGGCTTGCACCGGCAGGATGTTGCATATTAGGGTAGGTCTATAGATGTCTTGGACTCCTTAGGGGTTCGTCTGAGGGTTCAGGAAGCGGAAAAGCTTGGAACAGAGGTCTGTCAGAGACGATGTAGGTAGGAACTAAAGCGCATAATGTGAGAGCCTGAATCAGTTTTTTCAATAATGAAAAGGAATACAGACACTTCAAGCCATTCAGGCCCCTTTGTTAAGGTTCGGGGGGGGCATGGATGCTCTGAAGTGTGGGGGCGCCAGCCGCAGTCTCCTGAGACATCTGGGTTTAGGGCTGAGTTTTGCATCCCAGAGCCCCTTTGTGGCAACGTCGCTGAGGCTGTTGAATCCTTTGTTGGAGATTTCCTCAGATGAGGCCCGATGCAAACCCGGGGATGGATTGCGGGCACGCGGGTTTGCAAGAGTTTGAGCAGATATGATTGCAGAGAGACACCTCTTTAGAATCATGCAGTCGGCTGCTTGGGTTTTTGAATCATTGAGTAAGCATTGTGCTCGGTCACTTTCAACTCCGCCCAAAGGCACAGAGAGCCGCAGAGCCTGTCCTAAGTTCACCGCTTCATGCCCCAAGCCTTCTCTTTACCGTGTGTACGTGGAAAGGCATTTAGACAGGAATAGTATTGGAGGATCATGCGACTTAGTAAGTAGAGTAGGGTTTTCGGGCCTACTGTATTATAGTCAGTTAATCACAATGGTTATGATAACTCCCCCGAAAAAATAGTATAGGTGAGTATTAAGGCCCAGACATTACTTAGGGCCCTTTTGGCAACCCTTCCCAAGCTCAGAGTAGCAAAATCCGAGCAGCAGGACGAGGCTAGCGCGCCGCAAGCGCCAGAAACCCCGAAGCGAAAGGAGCCACCAGGCCGGTTCGATAATAGAGCGTAGCTAGACCTCAAATGACCCTATCTTTTTAAGGATATATATATATATATATAAGGCAATTATCATGAGGAACCCTAGAAAGGAAGGTTTCCTAAGCTTAGGGTTTTTGGTTTGGGATTAGGGTGCGGGGCTTAAGGTTTACAGGGCTTAGCGTTTACGGTTTACGAGGGGAGGCAGCTTAAGTTCCCACAAAATCAAAGGGTGGATTGTGGTTCTATAAGGGTTTTTGTGCATTTGTGTTTATGGAGGGGGTGCAAGCGGAAAGGCAGCTTAAGTTCTCATAGTGAGCTATTTGGTTCCAGAGAGTGCTGTTGCTTGTTTTGTAAAGGTTGTGGATCGTCTGTTGGGCTTTAACGATGGTTCTGGAAGGTTTTATACGGTTTTGTAGAGGACCAGAACATGTAATAACACTGTTTCCTGAAGTCCTCCCTCACTTGTTTGCAATATTTCTCTTATGGATTGGTCACTCAAGCTTTGCCACATCTTCACCTTGCTTTTCGGCAGGACCTCCACCAGCGCTGCCGACGATCCGCAAGCGCAGCCGGAGATCCAGCATTGCATGGCCAAAACCAAGAAGTCGCGGTGGGCTCGGTTGGGTTTAGGGTTATAGGGTTCAGGGCTTTGGGTTCAGGGTTTAGGGTTTATAGGGTTCAGGGTTGAGGGTTGAGGGTTCAGAGTTTAGGGTTCAGGGCGGGTTTGCTGCCAGCTGCAGACTCCGGACACAAGGTAAGAGGTTTCTCTGTTCAGAGACCTTGGCTTCCAACATGCATCATCTGGTGTGAACATGCAGGTGAGGCATTAGGAGGCGGCTGAGTCAACGGATGCATCGGATGTGCATGATGATGAAGATGGGGCTTCTAAGTCAAGGAATGAGCAAGCTCAATCTGAGGCTTTGTGTGTGTGTGTATGTTTTTGCAGAGTTTAAGCTCCTGTGAGCAGAGGCGCATGCGCAGAGAGTCAGCGTCTCACTTCCTACGCCCTGACCCGTAAACCCAAACCCTAAACCTTAACCCTGCTAAGTGCAGACGGAAAATGGTGCTTATGGAAAAAAACTTCCACCCTGCTAAGTGCAGACGAAAAAGGATGCTTATGAAATAAAACCCTCCTAAGTGCAGACGGAAAAGGGTGCTTATGAAAGAAACTCTCACCCTTCTAAGTGCAGACAGAAAAAGGGTGCTTATGAACAAATCTCTACAAAAGCCTAAACACCTCAAGCCTGCACCAGGAAGGATCCTTGAGCTGTGGAGTGAAAGGAGCCATTGCACTTAAACAAGAAAGGCCGAAATCCCAAAACCTAACTCCTTGCCAAGGCACCACTCCCGACACATCGGTGGAGAAAAAGGCCATCCCGGCTTCTGCTGGGGTTGTAGGAATTAGAATAGAGCTTCGGGGGCTACTTTGCTATAAGTATAAAAGAAACCCCAAAGGGTCCTAGGTACTGTTATGGGGGATACTTCCCCAAATCATACTAGTCATTCCGAATAGATACAGAAACCCCGACATTCTACCAGAAAGGCATTTTTGGACCCAATGGGAATCTGAAAGGAATACTATTGCTAATGATGTGAAGGTTTTACGACCTAGTATGTCCACTTAGTATCCCTGACTTTCTGGCTGAGTGGTCACTCTTTAGCCAGTTCGAGTTTCTATGATCCATACCATTACGGTTGATGATATAAATCCTGCATTACCCATATTAAGGAATATACCATAATCCCCATAGTTTAGGGTACTTAAGGTAATGCAGGATTTATATCATCAACCATTAGTAAAGGTTGACCGCGGAGAATAGCAATTAGGCTTGTAACCCCCATCCCAATAACCCATCTTTTTTCTTCTTGCTCACGAAGTCAACTGAATCTTTACGTCCTCACAGATTCACTTCTCCTATATAATATTTGCAAGCGGGATTACTTTGCACACCCGCAGCCCACGAGTATGTGCTCGACACAGGCATTTGCAAGCCGGCATCATGCCTTCAACACGAATTATGAGGCTGTGGGAGAAGGATCGTGGGCCTATTGAGAACGCCTCATATCTTTCAGTCATGAGCCCTTTTCCCCAACAGCAGGACATGAACCCTCAACCAGAAACCCTGTAAACCCGATACCCGTATAAACCCTATAAACCCTATATAAACCTCAAACCCACAGCCCTCAAAATCAAGAATCCATCGAGGCAGCTGTGCCCCGGAAGCGGGTCAAGCGGCCGCCTGTACCGTCCTTCATGCATCTCGGATGGCATAAGCTAGGGTCCTTACGAAGTCGAGTAGGGTTCTATAGTTTGACAAAGGCTTTATAAGGCTGAATACACTGGCTGAATACACATAATTAGTGGTTGTATCCCATTAGAGTCCCTATACGTATAATTTCTTCCACAAAGCCCTATTCGTCCAATGCCAATGTTTCAGGTCACCGCATTAAGCCTACACAACCCAGGGCAACTGTCCACAGTCCCTTCCGTCTGCGTAGGCCCCATGAACCGCGTGCTCCACTAGAGGGCTCTTGATGCTGAGGAGAAGGTTTAGTTCCGTATAGTGCGTCGCCACCAAAGCTGATTTTGCAGAAGTTAGAAGTCCTACAGTAGGCTCTCCAGACCTTGAACTTGAACTTACAGCATAGTTTAGGACGTTTTCCTTCTAGATTCTAGATATTAACAGAATCAGGTTTCAGCCTCCGGCACAGCCCCTAGCGGCAGACTCGGCCGGAAAGGCCAGGTTGTCGTGGAGTTTTGATATGTGTCTATGTCATGGCTTGCGGCACTTGGAGTGGTGAGAACCAGGGTTGATAGGTGTGAGGGGATAGCAGTCCAGATTCCCGGAAACCCTGAACCGTTGCCAGCTTTCAGTTGCCGTGTTGTGGTTCGTATGTCTCGGACTGACCTCTTCTTACACGCACGGTCGTACTTTCGGCTTCCAGATTCAGGGCTTAGGGTTCAGGGACGGTTTTGGGTTTAGGGCACAATTGAGTTGTTGACTTCTTCTGTTTGGACTTGGGTGGCGCAATTCTGCGGTCGGATGCCACACGAATCCTTGAAGTCTCAATGGTTCGAATCCGAAAGTAACTGTTCCCTCAATGAGGGGATTTCTGGTCTTTTCTGGTACCTGTTACTGTCCGACGTTGAGCCCAACCATATTGCTAGTAGGCCCTTCACCTTACCTGTTACCGTAAGAGTTTGAACCCACTTTGAAGCACTCACTGAAGCTCTCCTGGCCGCGGGCTGAGCCGAAGGCAGCGAGGCGGATAGATAGATGTGACATTTCAAGAGACTTCTTCCGGGGTTAAGCTAGAAATAACGCGAGGGCCGAGGCGTTTCCCTTTGATCCTCAACACGAGACATCGAAGTTGAAGCCCTGCTGCTTCCCAGCCATGCTGGCAGGAAACAGGCTCTGCTCAAGATGTCGACGTGTTCGCCCGGCACTCTGCCCACATGTGGGGTGTCGGAAGAGTTTATGAGCAAAGTGCCACAAGGTGACTTTGGAGTCGTACAGCTTTAATCTTCGAGAATCTACTAGCGGCTCGCTTCCTGGGGCGCTCATGTGGATCCGAAGGTTCCCGATGGTTTAGGGCTCCTGATTATAAGTATACCATAAGGTACCCCAAAACCATTTCTGGAACCCCGGGACGCCCGAATGTACTTTTTTTGCATGAAGATTTGAAAAGCATCAGCCCTGAACTATAATCTAAACCTGAAGCCCTGAAGCATCGGCATTCGTCTAAGCTCAACTCAACAAGCGGATGCTTCTTTGATGCAGGCTATCGGTCGTTTGCCGGCTCAAAGCACCATGCAGATATGCTTGCGGTTTCGGGTTTAGGGGCTCAGTGACTTGGGGTTTAGGGTTTACGGGACCCGCTCACATGTCTCAGTCCCTTGGTTTATTTCTCGGAAGAAGCCACCTAGAGATGCAGGGCTTCGGGGATATGAGTAGTTCCCTAAAATTAGGGTCTCTTTTCAGGTCCCCGATATGGTACGGCACCCTTCCCTACTTGTGCAGGTTGGGATTCTGATATACGAGATTGCTATCTGTATAGTAAATTCGTATCATACATCTATACAATATACAATATACAATATACAATATATATATATATATATATGTATAAATATATATATATATATATATATATATATATATATATATATATATATATATATATATATATATATATATATATATATATATACATATGTATACATGTGTGAATAGTTGTTTGTGTACGTATATATATATATATATATACATATATATATATGTATGTATGTATGTATGTATGTATGTATGTATGTACACTTATATTATTCGAATTGGTCCTTGCTTCAGAGAGCTTGGCCAAGTTGGACAAAGGAGCTGTGCTCGTTCAGGTCACACTTGCTGGACGTCCTGGCAAAGGTGGCTTGGCGATTGCAGTTCGTTCTTTGAAGCTTGCTCTGCTTGTAGCCAGTGGACAGTGTGAGGCTGGCGTCGGTTCGGCTTGGGGTTTCGAGCTTATAGCTTGCAAAATTTGCGACCACCCTGGGGTTATCGTGAACACTAGTTATGGCTTTACTTCGTAGGGTCCCTCTCGTATGAGACCCAGCGAAGCTACGAAATGATGCACATCGTCGTCTCGCCGTCCAGCCGCCTGTTGCTCGAGCCTGTAGGTGGGATTCCCTTGCACACTCGCGCGCCATGGGTGGAAAGCGGCATGCAGTCCTGCTCACGGTGGTTTCTTCTGCAATCGTGATGGCACGACCCTTCGACTCCCGAATCTGGGTCCACCCCTTCATTCCTGCCCCGAAACCACAGAAGCAGGTAGCGGTTCGAGGAGCCCATATCTGCTCCACGGACTTGGGCGTAGCCCAGGATCAGCTTCGCGCTGAGGTGCTGCCTTCACCACGGGGCACAGCTCCCGCAGATCATGTGAATGCTGCGAACTGGCGAGAAACCAGCTCTGCCCCCAGCAAACTACCGTCTCTACAGTCCGCGCGCTTGGATTTTAAGATGGAGTTTCGTGTGAGACTGGACGTTGGCTCGGGGCCGAAAGATGCAGTGCATCCGTCCATGTCCAAGCATCCTGGTCTCGAGGATCACGTGAGCCCTCAAAACTCCACTGCGAGCGGCCGGGAAAGTACGGCGCAAGCGTCCAAAGATCCAGGCTGTGAGGAGGATCACACAAGTAAGCAGACAGCAAGCGTTTGGGCTTTTTGCCTTTGTTCGTCAGTTAGCGGCGGCATTGCTGCATGGTGTGTGCAGCGCATGTTCCAACGATACCAAGTCGATCTGGCTCAGTTTAGTCAGGTCGATGTCTTCCTCATTGGTACCGGTCTTGCCTTTGCTGCTTTCGGATGGCTGGATGACCATGGCACATCTCCGGACTATCCTCTGCATGTGATCCAGCAGGGCCTTGCTGCAGGAGCTGGAGGATTCTACTTCATCGCCAATCAGCTTCGACAGCGGCCGAGACAGGTGTAATGATGTATTGCAACAGGTCAGGCGGTAGAGACACAATAACATGCACCGGCATCGTGTGGTGGCTTCTGAAAGCTTAAGATGCCGACGACCCAGTTAAACTGAATAGTATTCTAGCAGATGGCGGTCCTGATGAGCGACACAGGTCAACACAATTTCGGAAGCCCCCTCCATTTCATTATAAGCATGCAGTCATCATGCGTGTAGTTGAGCATGTCCGTCAGTGTATCATGCGAGGCTGAAAAAGATAACAGCAGTTTCTGCGAAGTGCCTACGCACCGGCACTGCAATTTCACAGTCTCATTGGCAAGATCGCAATAGAGACAGTGCTTGTGCCACAGAGCAGTGCCGACCTGGAATTCCAAAGCATTGAGTCTTCCATGCATGCTGTCGTGGCCACAAGACAGCTTCGCATCTACTTGTATGCTTCCACGATTGAAGTTTGTCTCGTCTATAGTCACATGCGCACGTAAATGCGTGTTTGTACCGAAGCTTATGCATAAATAGAAGAAGTATGCAGTATTAATTGCACATACACAGAAACTCATCGTGGCACTTGCACACACACACACACACACAGACACAGAGCTGATCAAAACATCGGGTTCCCTATGTACAAATCAAGCTGCCCACCCTGCAGTCTTTCCACACCCTACCTTTCCCCTAAACCCTTAAACCCCGCAAGCCCAATTAATCCCTAAGCCCCACACCCTGCTCTTAAGCTCAAGCAGAGTCTAACCTGTCAGCATTGAACGCGACGTAGGTGCTTTGAAGTCGGCATGTGGGCTCCTGGCCTTTTCGAACTTGTTGGGAAGTGGTTTAGGGGTTGCGGTTTACTGTAGGTGGAAGCTGAGGTGGTTCTACCACGAAGGTGACGACCATCGACGAGCTCGAGCGCATGGCGCCGCGGTAACGGGTTGAACTGCCTGAGCTCTTACACGAAAGCCTCTGTACTACTCGGCTACTGCCCCGAACGACTGATCCTGAATCCAAACAGCACCCGCATGCTTGCCCATCGAACCCCAAACATTAAACCCCCAAATCCCAGGCTCCAAGCCCCAAACCTTCAAAGCAGAGTTCATAGTCATGGAGGTGCCGGTATCCTTCGTGCCGAACGTGGTTCCAGAGCCTTTTGCCGATCACCTTCTGCAGGTGTTCCTTGAGGAGGCATCGAAAAGTGACAGTTGGGTTTAGGGCTGCTTGAAACCCCAAACCCCCTCCCCCTAATCGCTCAAGCCCTACCTTTTTGTTGAGGGGTTTTGGGCTGGGGATGCTGGAATTCATAGGCTGGGGATTAAGGTGGGATTTATATAACTATGTTCCTGGCTCGAGGGCGTTGAAAGCTGTAGGACTTTCAGGCTACGTGGCACGGAGTAATCAGCAACAGTATTGCCGTGGCGGCCTCGCATAGCGGTTTTAATACAGGCGGTATAGTGTACCCCAAACTCTATTCTAATCCTGAACCTCACACTCTGACATGCAAACGAATCCAGAGATCCTGTGTTCGGGATGCCAGATTCCTGAGAACAGTTTGTTAATATAGGGGATTTAAATAGTTACCAATACCATTTCGGAGGCTTCTCATCGTAACTATAGTATACTGGGCCCCAAAACCCTATTCTAATTATTGAGGCACCAGTTGAACCGGGCACTGCCTGAAATTCTAAACAGCAGACATCTGAGCCAGGCAAAGTCATGGCACAAGTCAAAGCGCGGCTCCCAGAACAGCTTCTTTGACGTTTCGAGAGTAAAGGAAACTTGTGGTTGCCAGAACGGGCTGCAGATTGGCTAAGCAGCGGTTTAGGGTTTAGGGTTCATGAAGCACTTTCAAGTGCAACTCTTCCAAGTTATTCCAAAGCCATAAACAAGCCCGAAGCCAACACGTCCAGGGCCTTAGCGTCATTCTTGCATCCCAAAAGGCCCCAATTCCGTACCAAGCCCTCAATCCAAACAGCGCCAGAGCAAAGGAAAGTGCAAGCAACCCTGCCAGCCCTGAAACACTACAAACCTAGAACCCTAAGCCAATGACCCCCAACGCCAAACCCCAGAGTTGTCCAAAGCCTACAAGTCAATTCCCTTGATCAGGAATTATATCTCAAATTATCGTAGGGTCCCGAATGTAATCTAAGGTTTATTCCTTAGTTAACGGGTATTGGGGGCTCTGGGTGTCTGGGGGCTGATGGAGCTTTCGTGGCTTTTGTTTTCTTTGGTTCGGTCATACACTTGCTTAGAGCTTCGTGGTTGCAGAGGAAAATCTGCAGCCGCTTTGGGAGCTGCTACGGTTACAATTTGGCTCAATAAGGGTTATTCTCAGCTGTAGTACGATAATTAAGAGGTTTGGGTTTAGGGAATCCGACAGACGAGGCGCTGGCTCTACGAACGCGAGATTGCTCCCTGGCACAGCAAACAAGGGTAGACGGCGACATTTGCACCCGTCAGGATCTTAAAATCCGACTGGGGCAACGTAACACAACACTCCAGACTTCCTGATTCCGACGACCTCCGAGGCAAAACTTTATCCTGAACACTGAAGGCCTGCGAGATAACCACCTCAACCAGCACACCTTCAGAACATACAAACATACAGCTCTTTTTGTTTGCCTTTCCGGCTCAGCTGCTGTTCTTGTTGGTCTTTGGTTCAAGGTGGACTGTTTGGAGCTGCTCAACCTGCCTTTGCGCTGCCATTTTTGTTCCTGCCAATACTACCCTTGCTACAACTGCAGGTTGAGCAGATTCCAGCACCTCAAGCTCTGCACCCTAACCCTGAATCGTCAAAGCCCAAGCCTAGAAATCCCCATGCATTCCTGCAGTGCGCATTTTGTGCAATCCCAGAGGAGAGTCATCGCGTCGAGTCCGGTTTCCGCAGCCCGGCAGAACTTGGGTATCCTTGCACGAGCCCATATGGTAGGGTCAGATTTGAAAGTTGAGGGCACCAACATTAAATGTGCTAGGGAAACCCTACTATAACGTTTGACATAATAAATATGCTGGGGAAGCCTGCTATAACGTTCGTCATTTAAACGATTAGGTCCAGGCTTTAAGCACGGGTTTGGCGTTTTGAGTTTCGGGTTGAGGCTGGGTTTTGGGAAGAGGGTTAGGTTTAGTGTGATTCAGGGTTAAGTTTCTTTTTAGGGTGTACGGGTTTAGAGGTTGCAGTGGCTTGGTCCATTGTGGCTGTAGGCTTTTGCTAGCACTTGCTGGACTGATAGTTAGTGTTAAAACTAAAACCCCCACACTGTACTATAATCTACTCCCAACCGGTTCAGGGTATAGGGTTTGACCCTAAACCCTGTTCTAACGGCTTGGCCCGTGAACCCCCCAAAAAAAACCGCATACTGTCTGTCTGAAACCCTGAGCAGCCGATCCACCTCGCGAGAACCCGGCCATGGGCCCAGGGTCGACACTACTGCGCCCTAAAACAGTTAGAACAGGTGCTTTGGGTTTTTTCTTCGTCTAGCTATAAGAGTATACATTATATGTTCAAAACTGGTATTGTTTTATCACCTTGCATCTTGCCGACTTATTCCGGGACCCTCGCGCCTCCAATTAAGACGCCTTCAGCTCCCTTTCCCCCTTTCCAGGCTAGAAGAGGCGTTTCTTTAGAACGAAGCATACACGCAGGATAGCGCATGCCGCAAATCACCTGCATGCAGCCTTATAGAGGATGTAGATAGGCCTGAGCTGATACCTGCGACACGCAGATTCCAAAACTCCTTAATCAAGAATATACCTTAGTTCACAATCAGAATCCCCCTATAACTGTAGGTATTCCGAATTATCCTGCTTAAACCATTAGCAGCATCCCCCCTATATACTTATATTTTATATTTTAAGGTACGCTCCTTAAATATGGGGTTTTAGAGTCTCTGGAGAAGCTTTAGTTCAAGGCTCCGAAGCCTCGAATTCTCGAGGCTTCAACGACTTTGGCAGCGCCGTCAGCAGCAACTGGCCAAACACATTCGGGTTTAGGGTTTAAGGATTACCTTAACCACAATTAACTTACCTTTTTTTTTTAAGGATTCATATAAGGAAATCAGTTACAATGGAACCCGAAAAAGGTAGGTTTCTGAGGGTTTAGGTAGGATATAGGCAGTATAGCGTTTTTTTGAGGGGAATAAACCTTAACTGTACAGAACCCAAAGCCTTGAGCCCTACACCTTTAAAGCAGGCCAGTTTATAGAGACAACGCTCAGTGAGGAGGGAAGGGCCCACATTCGATCTACGTTCATTCCGTTCGAGCCCTCAGCTGTTCAAGGGAGTACAGGTTTAGGGTTTACGGTTTCGGGAGGGTTGGGGACACATTGTTCCGATTCCTAAACCCTAAACCCTAAACCCCTAAACTGCTTGAGGAGAAGGCCCAGAAGACTGACAACTACTCTAATCCTGGGGCTCCAGATAGCCCAGGATATGTAGGTACTAGTTGTAGACATCAGATCCCGAAGTAGGTGCTATTTGCACACTTGAAGTCCTAGAAAATGGTTCATGACATGTAGCGGCAGATGATTCTTGGCATCTAACCCTAAACCCTACTAGCCCACCAAAGCCTCGGGCTTACAACAGTCCGTATGCGCCTGACCGCAAGGCTCGAGTGGCTTCTCCCAGCGCTGGGAGCGTGCCGGTTTCGGGGACGATCTGCGTCACCTTCGTGGACAGGTGTGTCTTTGTGTCAGTGCGTCTGTGTGCGTGTTTCTAGGATTGTTGGAACCTATAAGCTGTCGGACTGCAAGGTTGATCATAGTGTGGTGTAGTGTCGTAAGAGGTGGCCACAGCCGTGCAGCGAGCACGGAATCAGCTACGGCAGCGGTGGCGTCAGAGAGGTGCCAAGCCCATACCTGAAATCAGCTTAGCATTCCTTTGAGGTTTTATTATGGGTTTCGTGACCCTAAACCTTAAGCCCTAACCCCCTATACCCCTTAAACCAAAACCCCCAAACCTAAACCCTAGACCCTGAACCCTGAGCCCTAAGTTTCGTGTAAGGGCTGTGAAGAGTTTCGTGTAAGGGCTGTGAAGAGAAATCTGCAGGGCTTTCGGGTTTGGGGTTCAGGTTGTCAGCTGTGGAGCTGCCGGGGTTACACTGTCATTTATGCTCTAGAAATTTGGAGCTTTAGGGATTGAAAGCCTTTGGGGTTTAGGGGTTTAGGGGTTTTAGGGTTGAGGGTTTTTAGGGTTGAGGGTTTAGGGGTTTAGGGGTTAGGGCCGGTTTGGCATTTGAAATTTGGAGCGTGGGTTCAGGGTAGTTCTGGGGTTTCCGACCCAGGGCCCACACAAGCGACCCCTATGCTGTTCCTTGCCCGACCCCTGCAACTCTACAGCCGCCCACGCGCCACATGGGAGTTTGACCCCCAATTTTAATGTTAAGCAGTGTGGCAGGATTTGTGTAACAGAGGGGCCCCAAATATTCAGAAGCCCCCACATGGTCCGCCTCGCTCGTTCACGTCCCAGGGGCCGACATCAGTGTGGATACGTGCGGAGCCCGGCACATCTTCGTGCTGCCCTGAAGAGCATCCGGGTATTATAGTATATGAGCGTATATGATAGCACACTATAGTAGCCTTGAAGAGCATCCGGGTTCGACGTTTTAGGACAGAGGCTTGCAGGGGGTCAATGTTTGCAGCTTGATGAGGTTCAAACCTTGGGTTTTCATGGCTCAGGGTGGACGATGTAATGTAGGGGTCAAGATCTATGAACAGTTCTCGAGAATATGGTCCAAGTAAAGACAAAGCGACTGCACTGCAGTCGTCGTGGAGTCAGTCTGGTGCGAGGATGGCGAATGTAGAATGCTGCTCCGAAATGGCTCCTTAAAGTGTAATGTTGAAATAGTTAGGGACAGGGCCTTAAAGCCCTTATCCCTTATTGTAACCCTTGTAGAACTCCTTCAAGGGACCCTAATTTAGGGCCCCATTATACTATAGTTCAAATAAGGAACCCCCAAAATAGTATTGGCAGTTATTTAGGCCAGTATAGCACTCTAATTCTTTAACGCCCGTAAACTAAGACTATGACGATGAGAGGCCACTCACCAAGCACGAGCTTGCTCAGGAGACCGCGACCTGGCTCGAAAGGATTTAGGCTTTGGAGTTTAAGGTTTAGGGTTAAGGGTTTAAGGTTGAGGCTTGAGGGTTTAAGGTTTAGGATGTAGGGTTCAGGGTTTAGGGTTTTGGGATCTCACACACTTTGCAGTTCTCGATTTTGTTGTACCCTAATGGGCAAGACCGGGGCCCTAAGAGCAAACATCGGGTTCTGGGGTGTAGTGTACTAGTATGCTAGAACTCTAAAAATGAGCTCTAGAGATGGAAGTCGGATCCGACTTTACTACTTGAGGGAGGGTGCATCGTTCCTTGGAGCTTCGTAACGAAGTCTTCTGAACAATGTCAGTAGTAGTAGCAGCAGCAGCAGCAGCACCAGCAGCCAATTCCTATATCTTTCAGCTCTTCAAGTGTAGTTGTTCGAGAGGTCGGAAAAGTGCATGAACCGGAAGCTGAACCTCAACTGACTTCGCTTCAGCAGTTCTTTGGGGGAGAACACATCCCTAAACCCCACGCCCTATAAGCCCCATCGCAGATTACGCTTTCTGTGTGCCGGATCTACTAAATACGTGCCTGAATAGTTAGTAAGAGTATCCCTTAAATCATAGTCTACCATCCAAGCCGCTTGTATAAACCCCTGTATTGACCCTTACACAGTTGTTGTGGAAGGTACCCATTCGCTGTTCATCTAAACTCACAGGGGAAAAGGTTCTGAGTCATTCAAGGGTGATATTTTTGTAAGCAGCAGCACAGGTTTGTTGAGATTGCTTTTCAAGTGGGTGCGACCATTGTTGGGTTCTGTATTCCCCAAGACTGGTTCCGTCTGAGGTGGCTCTTGCGAGCCGTGGGCAACGACTCAGTGCGCAGAGCGTGGAAACTTGGATAGCGATGCAGGAGGGTCCATACCGAGTATTGGTTTTCATGGCTCTCCTCTCGGTCATTCCGCGGGAAAGAAGGAGATAAGACTCTCAGCATCTTCTGAGTCTCAGGCCCTCTTGCTTCTGCAAACTGGGTTGTCGATTCCAGGGCCTCCAGGATGCAGGGACTTGAGGGCTTTCGATCCAACTTGCCGTCTCGTGCCATCTGCTTGCGGCTGTCTTCTCATGCACAGTTGAGGAATGGCTGGCTGCTTGGCAGAGACTAATAGACGAGGTCGGTCTCGAAGTGGCCCTAAAGCACATCGAGCTGCTGGATGTCAGCCCTAAGCCTTAACCCCAAATCCGGCAGAAAGCCGCACGAAACCCCCAACCTTGAAAAAAAAACCCTAGACCTTGAACCCTAAATCGAGTCAGTTTTGCATCGCCAGCTGGTGGAGCAGAGGTTCGCCGCACAAACCCAAAGCCTAAGGTTCGCTACGCCCAGAGTTACGCCACAAAGTCCTGGCGATGGGAACCGAACTTTGTCGTGGCCAACCTTTACAAAGACCAGGACAATCCCTCCGGTAAGATAGGGGTTGAATATATTTTATATTCAGTACTCGTGCCCACTGACAGTCCCCACAAAATCGTGCGGCAAAGGTTGAGGGTTTAGGGTCCGTCGAACCCCTTCTTCAAAAGACGTTTTGCAATTTATTGCCGTTTCTAGGTGTAAGGTAAACGCCGAAATACTGATTTCAAAACTGTTGCTTTGGGTTTCTAAGTAGTAAGTACAACCTACGATCGCCAACAGCCGAACGCCCTCCCTCGCGCAATAAAGGGGCCTAAGTAATTCCCAATACTAGTTCGGGGGGTTCCTTATTATAGATATACACCAAAACCCTATTCTAATTATTAAGGCTCCTATATCTTGAACTCCCACAGGCGCTTTCTGGCTGGACTTCTTTTGTTTCTGCACGATGGAGCGTGATCAATACTCCACTCCTAAACCCAGCACCGAGAATCCGGAGAGTTTTGCGTAGTATAGGGGCCTTAACAATTGGAATAGGATTTGGGGTATCTTATTCTAACCATAATAAGGAACCCCCTTCCTAAAAGAAAAGAAGCCCATTGTAAAATACTCAGGGCCATATATGAGGGCAGCCAGGACAAGCGCACATGTTAATCCCTGAGCAGTCAAAGCCTATCCTGCCAGACCCTACGTTTCCGAAATTTGTTTCTCTTCTTTGAAAGCCTGTGTGGAGCAATCACACTTCGTCGGTTCAGGATGACTTCCTGGGTGCGCACAGCGATCCTGTTGACGTGTGCCCGGGTAGCACGTTTCGGATGTTCGTGCACTTTTTGGTGCGAGATGGTAGTGCTCAGGGTAGCCGAGCTTCAGAAAAAAGGGCATTGGGTTTGCAGCAGGGTTTAGAGTTTTCAGGGTCAAGATGTTTCAGGCTGATAACTTGGCGGTAAACCGACACAAACGACCATAGATCCCTGTTGAAAAAGAAAGTAGGTTATGGCAGGTGAGGGCAAGGTTTCGAAGGTTTTCTCCACGTTGTTGCATCTGGCCAGTCGGTCAAAAGTTGGAGACAAACCCGAAATCACAATTTCTTCCCTCTCTGGAGCTCCTGAACCCTAAACCCAAGCTACGCAAGGGTTCGCAGGGAATCCTCAAAAACCATGACTGAACCTTAAAACGCGCAATCATCTGGGTAGTTCTCAAAATTAGGGTCCCTTGTCAGGAACGCCAGAGAAGCCGACACCCTTATACAAAGGACCCCAAAAGTGATCCTACAATAGATAATTGCCCATCTGGGGAGTGGAGTTACAGGTCTCAGGCTCACAGTGCCTCCAAAACACTGGGATCCTAGTTCAAAATGTTGATCCATGCTGATCTCATAAGATGTCGCTTGCTTCCCTTCCGAGCCGTCGACCCCAGTCTTCTTTAGACTTATCGAAGTCGGTGTGGGAGTTTCCGAAAATTAGGGAATTAGGGGTACCTTATGTTAGGTTCCTTATGATAAGGATGCTACTATGCTTAGACCCCGAAACCCCTGAAGCCCCAAACCCAGGATTGGCCCCTTTGCCATCATCGCTTCCCTGACCTTCGGGGCCTCGCGCCAGCGCCCGGGCAAAGTTGAGACGATTTACCGAATCGTTAATCAAACGTGGCCTGAATAATTAGAATAGGGTTGCTTTTACGGGGTGCTTTAAAGGGGTCTATAGGGGATCTATAGTAGGGTTCCATATTGGGGACTTTGAACAGGGTTCGGGGGTATAATATAATATACTATAATTACAGTAAGGAACCACCAAAATCAAAATAGTATAGGCAGTTATTTAAGCCCCTATAGCAGGCCTAAAGCATGAGGGTTCACACATTGGTCAGAAGCCGTAGGAATGCCTAACTAACTATCTAAACTATAACTTCCAATCAGTTAACATTCATTGATGAATCAGGTAATATATGATATGATATGTATGTATGTACGTGTATGTGTACATATCATATGATATGATACATATATATATATATATATATGCACACAGCTACCTCCGACCTGCCTACATACATACATACATACATACATACATACATACATGAGTATGTATAAGCCCTCTGAGAGTCGCTTATAAGGCTGCCAAAAACCAAGAAACAACACGTCTTTCAACTGCTAAGTTGCTTGTGCTAGGGCTGATGCTGAGGGTCCAGCTAGCTGCGGCTCGAGTGTATTGGGGTTGCTCCGGCTTAGGTTGAGCTTTCCGGATGAATCCGGCTTAATGATATAGGGTTGAGGGTTTCAGGTCGATTCTGGGTCTTCACGAGTGTCGAGCCTGGGGCTCAGAGTTCAGACACCGGGGTTCTCGGGCACACCGGGTCAGGGGGTATGGACTTGAGGGCTCCGGCGGAAAAACGATCATCGTAGAGGCAAGCAGGACAAGGGCGAACGACGAGGCGAAGATCAGGGGTTAAAACCCCAGCACAGGATGCCTTAAGAACTACGGTTGATGATTTAAATCCTGCATTTCCTTAATGACCCTAGACTATGGGAATTATGGTATATTCCGAATTATATTCCTTACTATGGGTAATGCAGGATTTATATCATCCACCGTAGAATGTGGTATGTGGCTGTAGTACTGGCAACCTAAAGCCTTATAAACCCTACGGAAAGCTTGAGCCTCAAGCAGTTGTGTTGGAGATTTGGCGACGAGGTTTCGCATGAAGCCGACCGGCACCGTGCGCAGTGCCGAAGGCGTGGGAGCTTGAGCTTCCTAAGGCCTAGAACCCCGACCCTAAACTCTTACCTCTGCAGCGCCGATTCCGAGAAACACCTAACCTTCTTATTCCAACAGCTTGAAAGCCTAAACCCTAAACCCTAAAATTCCAAAAGCCTGATCCCTAAACCCGAAACCAAGGAAAAGGGCATTGCATTTAAAAAAAAACCCGAAACCCGAAAATTCCAAAAGCCTGAAAGCCTGATCCCTACAGCCCGAAACCCTAAGGGCTCAGAGCTCTCCTGGGACTTTCTCATAGGGATCCTGGGGTGTAGGGGGGAGGGGTGTAGGGGACCATATTTCCTTAAATAGGCCTTATTAGTCCTTATTATGGGCATTAAGGCCCCCTACCCCCCCTCCCCCTACACCCCTAAGGGTCCCTATGAGATTTCGCTTGCATTAAACCGCCGCTTGGGGGCAGGTCGCATCACTTCCTTCAGCATCCGGCTTCCTCACAACAGCCTCCTGGTGCCTCGGCAGTTGAGGATTTGAGGATTTCTATAGGGGCCGTAATAATTAAAGTAGGGTTTTGGGGCCCATTATGCTATAATTAGAATCAGGAACCCCCAAAATAGTGTAGGTAATTACTAAGGCCCCTATATCAGGTGTCTTGGCCGGTGTGTGGGAGTCAGACCTTGCATGGAGGGAAAGTTGGCGGAAGGCGATGCGTTGTTTCGAGTTGCGCCCTAGTAAACCCTGAACCCCATTCAACCCTAAACCTGTACACATGCGGGGTGCCGTTCTTATTCCCTGATCTCGGCTCACTTTTGAACCCGATCGATCTGGATCGCTCAAGAGTTTCCCTCTCAAACCCTGGACCCTACATGCTGAAGCCTCACAACTGTCTCAACGTCCCTTCTGATCCTTTAGGACCCTTACACAACCTGTAACGCACCGCTTTGCAGACACCCAGAGCAGTCCTGAACAGCCCTGGGATTCCAAACGATGACCAGGTCTGCTGGGAGGGCTTTCAGGAATTCTGGCGTCACGAGGCCCCTGCAGGGGGCAGAGGGCAGACAACAGATCGACAGCTTTAGGATGTTCGCTTGAATGCTTCGGGGAGCCGCATAGGTTGTGTTTCGGGCTTCCGATTCTTCACCCAACCGGGCTTCTGATTCTTGACCCTGTCCTGCTTTTGCGCCGTAGATTGTAGGTTTGAACTTTTGTGTTTAAGCTGAGCATCAGTCCTGGTGCAGTTAACTGCGCAAACCTGCTTACCGATCAGTACATTTCTCTACCTATCTTTCTATCCATGTATGTGGCCATCCATCTAGATCCCTACCTGCCTGCGTAGTGGTTATCTTTCTATGTATCTTTCTATCTACCTACCTACCTACCTATCTTGCTATGTATCGAACCATGGATCTATCGATGTATCTATCCATCTGGCTATCTATCTATCAAGATGTGTGTTTAAAGGCTGCCTGCAGTCATTCGTCGCCGTCTCGACGTTTCCGGCTTACAAGTGTCCATGCACGAGGTAACGTGGATTACTCCTTGTGCTTTGTTGACGCTAGGAGGCTTGGTGGGTGATGAAGACTTTCTTGATGTGGCTCTTCAAGGGCAGGGTAGATTCGCATTTGGGAGTTGAACTCAAACACAAGCAGGCGACAACAACAGAAATCAACGACAACAGTACATGTGCCATGTGGCACCTCGGGGTTGTTCTAAAGCTGGAGCCCTGCCCCGCAGAAACCCTTCGGTAAGCCCTTTGAAAGGCCTGGCACTGGAAACGAGAGCATACTGGACTGCATTATACTCAGTACCATACGATACTATACCACTTTGTGGTATCTTATGCTGTACTATGCCATACTATACGATACAATACCGTAATTACTCTGCTATGTTGACTCATGCCAGTTTCTACTGTACTACATTATGCTGTGCTGTATTATACCATACTATGCTTTCCTATACTACTTGGAGGATCATGGGACTTAGTAAGCGCTGTTATAAGTACATTATTTGGAGTTATAGCTAACTAGATCTAAAATTATCGTATTTAAAGCCCTAGTTATTAAGTCCCATGACCCTCCAAGTATACTATACTGGAGAGCCTGGGAGGTGCCCAAAGACAATGGATTGAAGACCCACGCCATCGGCGGAAGGCACCGCGCACGACATAAGACTTAAGAGTCGTAGCCTGAGATGCTTGGTACTGTTGATGGACAAAATCCTGCATTACCCATTATAAGGAGTATACCATAGTTCCCATAGTTTAGAGTCCGTAGGGTCATGCAGGATTTTGTCCATCAACAGTGACAGTAGCATTCCCTCACAAGTACTGGCTGTTGGATAGCTATAGTATAGCAGGCCCCATACGCCTGAATCCGAATACCCTGTCTACGGTGGTTGTGAAATGGAGGTTTCAGGGGTTGGGTGTTGTGACTGACGGACCGCAGGATCTGCAGCTTTGTCAGATAGCTGCTGCCGTCAAAATGATCATTCAGCCAGCCAGTGCAGCAAGATCTCTAATCTAGGGGCCTAGATATTTACCAATACTATTTTGGTGGTTCCTTCTTGTAATTATAGCATAATGGGCCCCAAAACCCTAGCAACCTTAATCCCGTAATCCTAAAGCCTAAACCCCTTGCATGGAAGCCTTCACCCCAACAGGCATTCTGGGCCAACCAAACAGGCCGGTGAGGAAAAGAGGGTGGGGGGGAAAAAAAAAAAACATGTCCTAAACCCTAAACCCTAAACCGTGGGCTGAAGGGCCTTTGGAGCTACGGCACGAAGAAGCCTGGCCTACCTGAGCCTCAGAATCGTAGAAGGGCCTTAGTACCCAGAGAGCCCAATACCCCCTTAGTTAAGGAATATAGCTGAATTCATAAGATGAAGCCCCTCATAATTTAAGGTCTATTGCTTAATTAAGGTGTATTGGGCTCTCTGGGAATAGGGTTTTGAGATGTATTATGCGATATTTGTAGTAACGTTCCCTCAGCAACAGTATTGGTACTTCGTCCGACTTTTGTGATACACCTTTCCCCGCCCCTGTTCTGAGAGACAACCCGCATTCGTTGCTTGGGCGTTGGCATATTTTGGACTACGGCTGATGACGTAAATCCCGCATTACCCATAGTACGGAATATACCATAATTCCCATAGTTTAGGGTCCTTAGGGTAATGCATGATTTGTATCATCAACCGTATGGCTTCGGTCGCGGGGCATTTGGGTATTTTTTTCATGCCCGCCAGCTGCCCGCAGAATTTGGGTTTACGGCTTGAAGGTTTAGAATCCAAAACCCCGAACCCCTAAATCCTCAACCCCAAAAGCTAAACCCCTAAACCGCCTCTAAGGAGCCACAGCACCTCCGTCACTAAAGGCGCTCCAAGCCCTGTATCCCGAGCAGGTCGCGGCTGAATTTCACATTCCGCCATTCAGCAACCTGGCTCCATCAAACATAGGGGCTTTAGCAAAAGCAACGGCAATTCCCCTATACTACATTCGAGTTGTTCCCCGAAGACTTATTCTAGGTAGCATTCCCTCATATTACAGCCGTTGAGCAAGAGATTGCGTTTCGGGTTTTAGGGCGTACGTGTGTGCGGTTTAGCCACGCCAGGTGACAGACTTTCCGGCAGTTCCTTCAGGGTTTAGGGTTTAGGGTTTCATGTTCTGCAGTGCTTCCGAAATCGTAGTGTTTGGGGCTAAGGGTTTCAGAATTCTGCAGAGCTCCCATCGGGTGAGATGCCAATTCCTTCAACGTGTTAGAATATGTGCAAGGCTATAAGTCCCGAGTCCAACACCGACGAAGAAGAGTGCTAGAAAACCTTACACCCCGAACACTTCTCGGAAACCCGAATCGCTAAATCCCAGATCCAACCAACAGCCCGAGCCTTCAAAACCCCATCAACGCCTACAGAACCCTGACTAGAATTGCCCTGCCATGACTTGTCCTGACACCACGAAGTCCCATAAAGTCTTACATAAACCGTATAGAACCTTACGGTAACCCAAAAGTATCGCGATAAAACCCGAAATTTGAAGCAATCCCCCCCCTCCCCCCCGCCTTCACCCCTGCCGCGCCCTAAACAGGTGGGATCTGTTTCGGCCAGGAGGCTTTGGGTCCAGGGCCTCTGGATTCTGGGCTTAGGGGTTTAGGATTTAGGGTTTAGGGCTTACACAGTTTAGAGGTGTTCGAGGTGTAGGGTTTAGTTTTCGAGGTTTAGGGTTAGAGTGTTGAGAGTTTCTAGGGCTTATAAGGCTTCTTGGGCTCATGGGGCATATCGGGCTTGCATGGTCGACAGTCTACGAGTCTACCGGGGGTTAAGTTTCTAGACACTAGCTCAATGTCAAAGAAGCCTTCCCCAAATAAGGAGTAGACGAAAGGGATCCTTGCATAAAGAAATTCTTCTTCAAGGATGCACATGTTCGGGCTTAGGGCAGAGAGAGCGTTGCGTCTTTTGGCTCATAGGCTCCATGCCTCGAAGTTCAGCTGGGTGTACGATGGGATATTTTGCTGATCGTTAAGGGTTTAGGGTTTAGGGTTTAGGGTTTTTAGATGTTAAGCTTGGGTGGGGTTCAGCATGTTTGGTATATGTGTCTTTAGACGCCAAGGCTGTTGGAAAGGTTTGGCGGCTTTCTTTTCCGAGTCTTAAAAGGGTCGGGATCGGTGTAGGGTTTCGGGTTTCCAGTCCTACAGAGCTCCATACCAGCAGCCGGGTTTAGGGTTTAGGGCCCAGTCGCATGCGAAGACCTCGAAATGCAACCCCCCAAGCAGACAATGACTCGGCTTGCTGTCTGGAAATTCGCCAAACTCGCATAAGCGTCGCTGACGTCAACTTGTAAGGCTTTGGGGTTTGGGTTTTCGGGGCTTGGTTTAGCTCGACAGTGAATCTCGTAACTAACTTGTGCGATGCGATTTTTGGAACGAGGCTGAAACAGCGAACTGCAGCAGCAAGCTCGACTCGCTCTTGCAAGACTCTTCAACCCCTTAAACTTCAGATCCTGCAAAATACCCAACACGTCCCTGGACCTGTTGCTTTATGAGGGATTCTTCATCAAAATTTCGCCTGCTACCTTAACAATACCCAAAGCATCCCGACAACTTTTGCTTTTTGGGGGATTCTTCATCTTCGCCTGCTATCCTCGCAGGCCCTTTTGCCACTGCGGCCGGAAAGCCGACCTCAAGCCGGCCCATGCCCCAGCGAAGCCTACCTGTAGCCAAAAAGAACCTACCTTCTTTTCGGGCTCCCTGTTATTATAGTGCATTTTAGTCAGTATATTATAGTATATTCATGGTATACTATATCGTATATTCTGAATTCTAGTATGTTTTGGTACAGGTCTAGTGAGCTGTGCTTCCTCCGCCACAGTGAGAACTGCACAGGTTCGCTTCCCAACGTCCTTTTGCGGGAGTCAGATGCTCCACTCATAGTCCGAACATTCTTAGACTCCAAGACGACTCTGCCCGCAAAACCCTCTTCGAATCCTTCAGGCCATTGTATTTCCGTCGGACGTTCAATGATTAGCAAGCCGTCGCAGAAGCTTTTGCGAAGCTTGCCCTACGGGTCCGAGTTCCTAATAGTCATACACGCTCCTAAGATATTGAGCTCCACAACTAGTATCCTAAACCCAAGTACCTAATCAATTTTGTCCTTTGGTACCTCAGAGTTAGAGGGCTGTTCTTCGAAAACTGGCCCCTACCCCCCAGTCAGAGCCGGGCCTCTCCCAAGGAATTCGGTTGCCTTCGTTGCTAAACGATTTCCCAAAAGGGATATAAAGCTACCCATAGGTTCCTTTTTGGGATTACCTTATAGGATGCTAAATATGAACCCCGAAAAGGAATTACTATGGGGCCTATGGGAATATATGCGAGACTCTACTGTCATGCTTAAGAACTGAGACGAGGTGCTGAAGGAAGCATCGAAGAATCGTGGACGATACTTCTGGTCCTGTCGCAACCCCCGTGTCAAGAGCCTCGGACCTGATTGAAGCAGGACGGGGCGTTCGGGGTTTTAGGGTTCACAGATAGGCCCCATAGTAGTTCATATTCAGAATCCTATAAGGTAATCCCAGAAAGGAACTACTATGGGGCCTATCGGTAGGGCTCTGGTGTTTAGCATGTAGCGGGCGTGGTTCAGGTTTCGGCTTCTGGGCAAACGGCTCCATGTGGCCTGCATTACAAGACCCCAAGATTCCACCGCCACCTCGTCAACCAACTACGTCTCTAAAAGTGTGGGTTTGGGTTTAGGGTTTAGGGTTTATAGGGTATTCAGCTCAAGCATGATGTGAGCAGGGATGGCTGGTTCTGAGTTTGTTGCTGGTAGCTGCCCACGTAGAGTCATCCTTTCGTAGGCTTTGCCTTGGATCTTGGAGCTGTCCAAACGGGTGATGATGTCAGTGAGTCAGCCCGCGTCTCGGATTATGTCAGAGTGGTACGGAGTTGTCCTAGAACGATAGCAAGGCTTGTCCCCGTGTGTTAGCAAGTCTTTCCTTAGAAGACTCTGGGAGTTTTTGAGTTACAAAGGGGTTGACCGTTCACCTTGGTGTAAAAGTTGCATCAGCCGTGGTGCCGACAGTGAAAGCCGAGGCTTTGCCAGCTGGGACACTGTGGCTATAGCATGTGTAGCATCATCACCGCCACCGTCTTGCCATTCAGGATTCTGGATGTGGGACTTCGCATGTCTGAACGACCTGCAGCTCTCTAGCCTCGCGGGTATCACGAAATCATCACCTGCAAACACTCCCCCCCCCCGCTCCGGCGCAGCCACAGCCACTGCTCTAGCGGATCAGGGCGAGAACGAAGTACAAAGAGCATATCGCACCCAGCTGTTGACAAAGAAATGCTTGGATAAGCAACCACTCTCCATGCATGATATCTGCAAGTTTAGCGAGCATATCGTGCATGCGTAGTTCATATGCAATCTGCCAAAAAGTTGAGCAAGCCGAGGAAGGGTGTCTACCGCACATGCGACTTCTTCAAGTGGGACGACGAGCTGATCAAGGATGGAACCTGCCACTCTCCATGTTGACTTCCTAAGATACGGTGGATGATATAAATCCTGCATTACCTTGAGGATCCAAAGCTATGGAAATTATGGTATATTCCTTATAATGGGTAATACAGGATATCATCAACCGTGCCGCAGCCCCGAAGCTCTGAAGCTCATAGGAGGCCAAAAGGGGTTTTAGCCTCTGGGGGTTTAGTAGGGATTCGGGTTCCCATGATAGGGTTCATCCCTACCCCAAGAATCTTAAACCCACCTTTTGGCCTCCCATCAGAATCCCGAACCCTAAAGCCTCAAACCTAAGCCCTAAAACCTCTGAAGCCTAAGGCGACCTTGGCAGGTGGAGAAAAGAGTTCAAAAAGACATGCTAAAGCCTACACCCAAGGGCCGGTGGATGTCAATGTGATATAGAAGCGTGAATTACCTATAGTCTCCATTGTAGTTCCTTCTGGGGGTTACCTTATAGGAACCTAAATATATAATTGGTGAAACCAAAAAAGGAACTACAATGGAGACCATAGGTATAACCAATGATGTTCCTGATAGGGTTTGTTCATATAGCTACACTATCATCTACGCCAAAGCCCTGTTCTACTTATTCGACTGAATTGTCGGTTTTTGTTGCACGTGTCCTAGCATCGAGTCAGATCCACAAGGCAAGGTTTGAGCCTGTTGAACTGCCCTACGGGTCCATGTACTTAGTTTATGCATTGGCCCTAAAGTAGTCCCTATGTAGGTACTTTGAAGGCAAAGTATGTACTGTTTGGGTACATGGACCCTTATACCCTAAACCCTTTTTGCACCCTTAGGGATCCCTTCGAAGAGCCTTAAAGGAACCCTATTTGGGTTAGGGTTAGCTTGTAGATTAGGACCCAGAACCTTCTGATCGGTTTCGACACTTCATTTCACTGGCCTTGCCTTCACGGTTTAGGGTTTAGGGTTTTTTCCGTGGGCTGTTGGAACTCTCTCGAGTGCACACGGCATGCAAACTCTGAGCAAAACAGAACATTCAGACAGCGGCAAATGCCCGCCAAGCAGCAGGCAATGCCTCTATCTGAGGGGCATTAAGCGGTTGAATGACACATCTGTCTCCGGCGGCCTGAACACGCCACTGACCGACGGTCTGCTGTCCCGCGCTCTGCGCAAGGATGAGAACCGCTGCCGCAATAGCGCTTCGCGCTATTTGTGCCGGCTCAAAACTGGTGCTGAGGTAGGATATCGGAGCGTCCTCCTCGCACAAATGATGCCTGACTACAAACTCGAGCACCTGCTTGGCAAAACCCCGGAGAGCCCCAGAACTCCTATTGGTAGCAGATGGCAAGGTAGGCCAGGCAAGGTTGCAGGGTGAAGATCTGTCGCTGACAGCAGGAGTGTCGGGACGCCTTGTTGCCCAGAAGGGCTGAGGGCCAGCAACACGTGCGGCCGGAGGCCAAGCAAATGAAAGCGAAGATCTTACCTCAGGTCCTCGACCAATGTCCGATGCCTCCGTGACATTCAGACAGGCCGGAGATTTGCGGAGGTGCAGCTTAAGTCTCCGCGTAGACCAGAACTCAATGTTGCAGACGGGGCAGTGAGTACCATTGGCAACTGCGTCCGCTCTGGCTGCAAGGCCGTGCTTGGCCCGTCTGTGGGAGGCTCGTGCGGTGGCACTGCTGAAGACGGCGAGGCAGCAGTCGCACGAGAAAGATCGCGAGGCCTCAAGTTTGCTCTTGTCAATGTGGAAGAACATCCACCCGGCCTGTCTGGCCTGCTCGTAGCCTCGCCACTCTCTCAGGAGTCTTTCCTGTTGAGGCTCCCTGGAGCGGAGACACGCCTTGGTGTAGGAGCGCGCCCACAGCTTGCCAAGTCGAGGCTCAGTTTGACAGCGGGTCCACGCGTTGTGAACAGGCTGTCCCGCGGCAGCAGCGCAGGCTTGAACTGCTTTGTAGGCGTCGTCTCGCCATTTTCCAGTCATGAACCACATCTCCTGGACGGCTTGTGAGGGCTCAGCGCATAGCCAGGCTGCATGACGACAGAGTGCGGCCGTTCGTGATTCAGAGCTGGTCAAGACGCCAACTACACTGCAAACATCATCGTCGGGCATGCCATGAGCGGAAACCGCAGTCAATGGCCTGCAGACTCGACGAACAAGCTCCATGTAGGCAGTATGGTAGGCTTCAGTTTCGGCTGTCTTAGCTAGCTCCCAGAGGCCGGCACCATGCTGGAAACGCGCTAGCGGAGCTGCCAAAAAGATGCGCCGCTTCTCGGCTGGGAGCAAGAACGGATTGCGGAAAATCCGCATTTGCGCCTTCATCATTTCTCTCGCCAAGAGTCGCCTGCGCTTGACATCCTCCAAATCACCAGCTTGTGCAGCTAGGACTGAGCCCAGATGGACATAAGTCGGAGCAATCGTCATGCGACTTTCCTTGTGGCCGGGAAGCCGGATGGGGAAGGAAGCATTTTCCGAACATAGCCACTGGTTCTTTGCAACTTTGCTGTGAGGCCCAACGAAGTAAGGAACCAACTCGGACTTGCCTGCCCCCATGTTCACTTGTATGCCGATGTTGGATAACTCCTCCGCAACGATTTCAACAACTTGCCCAGCAACAGCTACAACCTTGTCCGCGGAAGGGGCAACGATAGGCACAGCCAAATCATCCATCCACGTGGGAGATGGTAGGCTGATGGGAACCTTGGCACGAAGCTCAAGTTGCGCAGCGATGCCCGCATCAGACAGGCGGGTCTGGAGACTGTGCAAAGCCTGGCTAAAGATCATCTGAAACGTCAGATCGGCCAGTGGAGCTCCAGGCAGCGTGCCTGTTTTAGTGTGGAATACATCGAGACGATCTTGGCCAATGGCGAACCATGATCCTTCGAAGCTGGAGATAAGCACTCTGCGCACAGCTTCCGGGGTCTCGGTGGAGGCGAGCAGCCCTGGAGCTGTGGCCTGGGCCACAAACCTCGTGCGTTCCTCCTCGGTGGCGAAACAGAGATGGGCAATGTGATCGAGGTAGTCTGCGCTCTCAAGACCCGTGCTACCTGTGAGCAGTTGGCGCAAGGTTGAGTAGAACGCTGCCTGTCCGTCTATGAAGACAATGCCGCCAGACTGAGAACATTGCCGAAGGGCACGGAGGAAACCGCGGCAGACCGCCATAGGGATTTGAATGGGAAGTCTTGGACGACTGCCACCCTGTCCCTCAACCCTTAGCTTTTCAAAACTGCGGAGGAGACATGGCCGCAGTGCGCGGGCAACGCCCTTGGCGCTCGCCTCAAGCAAGATGATCGATCTCCAAGCGGAGACGTCAGACGGATTCTTGCAAGGTTTAGGGATCGGCACAGCCAGTCCGCCGCGCCAGAGTCCCGGCGACTGGCCACGGAGCTGCACTTTCAAGAGTAGCGGCGAGTAGCATGCGGCCGCTTCGACTGGAAGTGTGGCCAATGCCTCAGCCGGCACGCCAGAAAGTCCAGAAGCTTTCTTTTTGGCCAGACGGCCGAAGGCATGGGCCAAGCCAGGCAGGCTGAGCTCAGGGACAACATCGAGCGTTGCCTGGGTCGGTGGAAGAGCCGTCGTGAGGATCGACGCAGCTTCTGTGAGTTCTGCTCTTTCCGACTTGGCAAAGTGTAAGCCCAGTTGCCGAAAAGAATCTTCCATAACCTGACCATTGGAGTCGCTGATGGCGGGAGCCAGTGACGGCTTGCGATAGCGTCTGCCGGTTTTTGTCACTTGCCGAAGCAGCCTGTGAAGCGACTCGGGGCCTTGTGACTGGGCCTCTGCAAATATCCTACGAGTGGCTTCGGCTGCATCGTGTTTGGCCCAGCTTCGGATCAGGCGATTCAGTGCCTTAACCTGCATGGCGATGTCCCCTAGGGCAAGCTGATAGAGGTGCTCGTCGCCAATCAGTGGAGCAGGGCGTCCGCGCCACGCATCAAAAACTGCTCGCAAGGATCGCAGCCGACTGTGATGATGTGCCGCATGCAGATCACGCCGGAGCTCGCGTCGATGCCGAATGAGAGCCCACGTCACTGAAGATGTGACCGGATTTCGAGCCTGCTTGGGCATGGGCGGGCAGAAGACTTGAAGTCCGTGGGCAATGTGCTGATGAATGCGTTCAAGGTGGGTGTCAACATCGGTTTCCCATGGGATCTCTGGCAGACTCTGAAGCACATTGCGCAGGCATGCTTTGCCTTCTGGACGTGACAAGAAGGAGAAGTCTCTCTTGACAGGCCGGTGTGTCACAGTGGCAGTGGTGCTCCAGACGCAGCGAACAGAGACGGGACGATGATCGTGTTCAACTAAACTTGGGAAGTTGGCAAATGGACCCTCAACTTTCATACCCGTCCCAAGCTCTCTTGGCACACAAACATAATCGATGCATCGCTCGGCACCAAGCGGGCTCCGCCAAGACGCGAAAGTCTCATTCTGTGAATCCCGATTGCCAGAATGGATCAGCTGATGATCAGTAAGAAAGGCACGGAAAAGCGCAGCATTCGAGTCGGTGTCGGGAGTGGACTCACCAGCAAGGTCGGCATTTGCATCAATAAAGACAATCGGAATGTATGCCGGTGGTGCTCGCCGCAAGGTTGCGGCTAAGTCCTGCCACCACGCGCGCCTGAGATGCGCTGCCTCTTTAGCCGTGGGGCTATGAGCGACAAGAATTGCGAAGCGCAGGCTGCCGGCTTTGGCAAGTGCAAGCAGCAGACGCGGTCGTTGGACTACGATGCTGAATCCGCTTGGATCCCAAAGCAGGGGCTCATTTTGCACCCATCCGAGAGGCTCTTTGCGGGAGAACCATGCCTGAACACCCAATTGCCCCTGCTCACTGTCTCCCGCAAGTACATAGAAGTGCTCATTGTCCTTGCGTCCCTCAAGCTTCTGCCGAGTTTCTTGAAGTCCCACAACACAACATTTGCGACGTCGTAGCTGTGCAGCGAGTGCTTCTCTCGTGGCAGTCGCCTGGAGCGAGAGGCAGTTGTAGGTAACGAATCGCCCATCTAGAACAACCTTGCCATCAGCGGCCGGGCCGCTGTCGGGAAGGGCTGATGCCAAACTGCGCCCTACTCGGGGTATCTCAGCGTCCCGTAGTATCCCGTTCTCACAGCCAATTGGCAAGGACGGCCCGCAGCGCAGAGCAGTCCAGAGCCAAGGCAGGACGTTCTGAGCCTGAGCCTGGCAGATGTCGTCTGTGACCCCGGTTGCCAGGATGTGCCTGGCAGCTGCTTTTGCCGCCCCGTCGCAGAATTCATTGAGCGGCTGCCCCTGGTGGGAGCGCACATGGAGGAAAGCCGGGTGACGCTTCTGTAGGGCAAGGAGATGCAGCAGAGCCGACGCCGCCATGGACAAACAATTGGGGTGAAGTATGGAAGCTTCTCCACTGGCAATGGCGCCGGCTGATTGTGAATCATAATAAACGGCAGCTGGGATTGGCTGTGCAACACACCATGCCAATGCATGAACCAGCGCAGCAAGCTCTGTTTCGAATGCAGAGGCCACGGGCACATGGAAGGATCCAGCGTTCCCCGCGCCGGTGTCAACACTAATGAAACCCGCCCACTTCCACTCTTGTTGCACCTGCGCGAGAACACAAAGGCACCAACCAGAGAGGATGTTATCAGCCTTGCTCTCGAAAGAGCCATCAACGTAGATCTGCATGGCTTGGGGATCATCTTGAGCGTCCAGCCACCGTAACCCCTCAAGAAAAACCCGAGTGGCAGAGGGCAGAGAGGGTATGCAACGCCAATCTTGTCGCAAGGCGCTCCAACGAAGTTCCTTGAAGACAAAGGAGAACATGTCAGCAGAGACGCCTGTGCCGACTGCAGGTCCTGAGAGGGAGGGCTTCGGAGAAGGAATCGTCTCACACAAGGACAGTATCTTTGTCCCATTGCATGGCACTGTCCTGCGCCCAAAAGGGGTGGGAATGCTGTGGATCCGCTGGCTCCCGACTGCCTCAGGTTGGCTGTGCTCGGTGGCTTCTTCTTTGTCAAAGATGACCTGTCGGCGCTTGCGAACCGGAAAAGTCAGCTGCACAAGGCTGGTGCCGGCGGTGCCAAGAGAACTGTCTGCATTTGAGAGAGGCCTGGTGGCCAATCGCAGTCCTATGACAGCTCCATCTCTGACGCTTTCTGGGTAGACGAAGCGGTATCCGGAGGTCACCGGCAGGCTGAGCCGTGTCATGTCTGAGCCACGGGGCAGAGAGAGCTGGATGAAACCTCGAGGTGCGTGCGGCGAGGGTAGAAGCACCGTCGCCAGGGCCGTATTCGCCGGCACGGATACGAAAAACTGAGCGATCCAGGCCAGGTTGTCAGGATCAGCCCACGTTGTACCCGGCTCGAAGATTGACACCAAACTCGAAAGATAATCCGCCGTTTCCAGAAAATCTGGTGCGAGCCTCGACGGAAGGTAGAACTGCAAAGGCGGATGTCTTGGCCCGTAGATGAGCACAGCCTGCATGTCAGGCCCGGGCATGCCGAGCAGTCGTTGGTGTTCGGCGATACGAAGGCCAAGGCCGAAGCTGATGGTTTCTCGGCACCGTGCCTGTGCCTCCGCTGAGACCAGAGTCGCCGGTCTGGTCGGGAAGTGCACAAGGTGGATAGGAATGGCAAAGAGCCTCAGCCGCGGAATCAAGAAGTACAAGCTATCCAACGTAAGGACATGGGCCTCGAGGTCTGAATCCAGTAACTGGACCATGTCCCCATTGACAAGCTCGCGATGCGCAGCAGCCTGCGGTGCCCCGTTGAGGGAGATTACCTTGCCTCGGCGCCTCTGTGCCTCAGACAGCATGTGCGCAGCCTGTGTCCCACGATCCAGACACACCACATGAAGGAGTGAGGAGTCGGCCGAAGAATCATGTAGCACGTGCACATCCTCACTCTGCCCATCGAATATCAAAAAGGTCACAATTAAGTGATTCTGAACTGGTGGAAGACGGGGGCACGAGGCGCTCAGCATGAGGTGCGGATTGGGTGGAACTCTGCCACGAACAGCTAGGATCAGGATCAACTCCGTCAAGGCCGCCTGCACATCGAGAGTATCAATGGGCTGTGGATTGAGGCGTACAACAGTGCCGCCACCTGCCAGGACGATTGAGACGGCTGTCACAGTCGGAGGTGCCCTCATCATGGTGGTGGATGAGGTGGTGGAATCCTCCAAAGCTTGTAGGGCCGCAAGTGCCGACGCACCTTGGGGATCAACAAGCACTCGAATCCACTGCAGGGTGAACAGATCCTCTGGTAGGGAATCCAAAACCCGCCCTCGTGCATCCTGAAAGAAAAGGAAGCGTTGCAGCCGATGCACTAGCGGCCCCATCCGGTCATTGCAATGCTCCGTGAGTGTTTCCCAAACCTGGTCGGCATCCTGCCCTGGTTGCAGGGGAACCGTGCAAATCCCGCCCCTAAGATTGCGAAAGTCAAAAGGGACCGCCACGAAGCTGCGCGGTGCCGCGGCAGTCGTGAGCACAATCTGGGGCTCTTCAAGCAAAGGCAGGGGTAGTTCCAAAAGCTGAGCAGACCGAACTGGCTCCTCAGCTGAAAGGATGGCGTCGCGAAAGTAGTCCGCCGCCGTCCAGTCCTCGGCTGCCTTTCTGACACGTACATGCCTGTGGATTTCAAGGACGCTATATTGGCGACGCGCCCTCGGATGCCGGATCTCAGCTCCATACAATCGCAACTGTGAAGCGGGGAAGTCACACACAGGCGGTTCTCCAAGGTGCAAGGGATGGAGACTGGCAGCAGACAAGGTCTTGGGACAGCTCAACGTTGGGCGCACTGGTCCAAAACTGCCCAAAAGGGCCGGCGGATGAGAGGGAGCAGTCATCGGCACGCTGACCCCAGAAAGGACGCATGTGCCTGGTTTGGCAACAACACCAGTTTGGACTAGCGAGATCGAGTCAGCAGCTTCGAAAGGCGGACCAACTGAAGTGCTCGTGGTGGAAGTGAGCAGTGCATGACCCGGGTCCTCTGTGAGGAGGTCTTCAAGGCCGCAAGGGCGCGCCTGCACAAGCAACCACTGCAAGGACGGAAGGTGCTCGGGGAGGGAATCCAAGTAGACCCCATTGGCATCTTGCAGCGTATAGCGGTCAAGCATAAGCGGGCTGAGGATTTGTGGGCTAAGCCCAGGAGAGGCATCCGCAATGGCCTGCACTACCTCTTCGCGCGTCATGCCTGATCTGCAATGCACCGCAACGACTCCCATGTCAAGCCCACGGAGATCCACGGGCAGTACTGTGAACCTTTCCTCCTCAGGCCCTGTTGTCAACGAAATTTGTGGACAAGGAAGGCCAGGCAGAGCGGTCGTGATCACCTGAACCTGTCGAAGCTCGCCCTCAGCACTGTCAGCTGCTGAGCAACAGTAGTCAATTAGTGACCATCCGTGCGAGCCTGGAACAGAAATGGGTCTTTGTCCGTGTACAAAGACCGTGAAGCGCGAAGGAACGGTATTCCATTGCGCTTCTTCACCGCCCAAGGAAGCATGCAGCGTTCTCAGCGAGAGACGCGTGCTGGCAGGAGTTGCCAGACCCTGGGGGAACAGTCGCAAGCCTTGAAGCCGCGGTGGAAGGCTGGCTTCAAGCTCCATTTCAGTTGTGGTGGAGGTCGTCGTGCCAGGCGCTAGAGCCCCTAAAGATGAGGGCTCTTCGCCTTGTCTCGGGCGTTGTCCGGCCCGTGGCAGGCTGTCGCCATAGGAAATGGCGGGTGGCGGGCCAGTGTTGTCCATGATGCGCAGCACAAGCCACTCTGGCCCGTCAGCCTCTGCATGCAGTTGAGGGCCAACAACCTGCTCCCCGTTTTCTCGATAAAAGGCACAGCGACCAGCCTGGCATGCTTGCTCCGTGACTCCTTGAGGGTCAACCCCCTTGGCTCGTAGGGCACCCCAAATCTCAGCAATCGAGCAAGGAAAGGTTAGAACCACAGTGTGTAGCAGGCCCTGCAAAGGTCGGAGATCAATGGGGAGGGACCGTGCTCCAGGCGGTGCAGTCTGGGCCGTAAGAGCAAGCTGTGGCACCGGAAGATCTGGCATTGGCACCGTAAGAACCCATACCAACCTAACCCGATACGGCACAAGGCCTGCAGCTGCCGCGATGTAGTCCAGAATGGACCAGTGGGCCAGGGCATTGCGCTGGAGACAATCCATGCGAGGCTCGAAGACAGCATATCTTGTTTTGTCTGCGGCTTCGGCATAGGCAACCGATAAGACTCGGACGTCGAACGGAGACATATGGATGAAGGCCCCCTGGAGCCACGAGGGCTGAAGTGGGATGTAGGAAGCAATCATTGCCTTCAAATCCGAGATCATCGGCGGTGATCTTTGATGCGCCTGGGTGGGGCCGGGAAGCACCGTCGGACCGGTGTGTTGCTCCCTAGACACAACGGCCGGCTGCAAAGAAGAAAGACATGCAGTAGGGTCCGACAGGGAACCGCCCTTCCTGCTGTCACAACAGTCGGAGGAGTAAACCTCCGGGTGTGGAAACTGCCAAGGCAAGCACATAGTGGTGCTCGATGAACGAGCTGTGTCCCATTCTGTTTCCGGTGGAGGTCCGGCAGTTGAGACAGCCATCCTGGAAGGGAGGTAATTGCATAACAAGCTGTGCAGTTCACGAACATGGGCATTGCGCAGCCCAAGAGGTGAGGAACCAAAGTGCACGTGGAGGGGCACTTGATGCGGGTATTGGTGCAAGCAGGATCTCGAGTCGCAGCCTACACTGTACACCTGACTTCCCTGTACAGGAACACCAACACCGTCACGCATCTCAGCAAAGCTTGTGGGTGCGGCTTCCAAAAGTTGCCAGGAGCCAGCCGACTCAGGCACATCTGGCTCAACTACCGGCAAGAGCATGCGCACGGTAGGAACCTGGAAGCCTGAGTCAAGCTTCGTCCGGCAAATCTCGGTCGCCGCCGGACTGAAATCAGGATCCTCGGGTGGAATCCAGATATGGCTGTCAGCTTCTTCCAGCAAGTCAAGATGTCGAACATCGAAGGCAAAATCGAAGAAGTGGCTCGGCAGCTCATCGTTTACCTCCGCTTGCAGTAAGAAAGCCTGCATTTGCGCCGCAAATGGCGGCACAAAACTATCAACCTGTGCGATGGAGTGGAGCCATCCACAGGGAAAGTCACTCGGCCCTTGCATGCTCGAATAGCCATAGCAAGGGCCTATTGAGGGGACTGCTTGACATCCTTGGCCTCCAAATTCATTCCGGGCACCAAGAAGCCATGCTGCTGCGGCCGCAGCTCTGGCGAAGAGTCCACCTGCTCTGCTTTGACGACTCTCCGCGGGGATCTCGACGCTTCCCGTCCTGTTGTGGCATGCTGAGCCGCCTTGGCGGCATCCTCGCTGGCCGTAGCTTGCGCCACTCGCAGAGCTTGTAAGAGGTCGAGCCCCGGCTGTTGGTAAGCTTCCCGTTGCCGCTTCAGCTCGGACTCGGCCTGGATGGACTCGTCGATCTTGGCATCCTCCTCGTCCTGCTCCATGTCCTGGGCTGGCTCCCGATCGCCAGATGAGCCGGCCCCACCCGCCATCTTGGCGAGTTTGGCTGTTGAGTCTCTCAGCCTGTCTCCCCACTGGACTTCCTGCTCGTCCAGTTCTGACAGAGCTATCGCCTGGTCCTCTGTCTGCTTCTGAACCAGAGCGCAAAGCTTCTCGAGGTAGGAGCTCCACGAGGCCAGGAAGCTGGAACGATTGTCCTTGATACGTTGCAGTTCTTTCTGCGCCTTGGCCTGCGCTGAAACGTATCGGTGCATTGTCCGAGCATGGTCCTGAGTCTCCGTCAGGGCCTGCTGGCTCATAAGATCTCTCACCGCCTCCGGCAGGGAGTCCTTCTGTGCTGTGAGCAGCTGCACTAGCTGTTGCAAGGTAGCGCGATCCTGCGAAACCTCTGTTGTCGGTGCCTGCGTCGGCGGCTTCTCCTGGGTCACCGGCAAGGCCGGTGGTGGCGGCAGTCCTTGAAGCGTTGGCGCTTGCACCTTCGGCACCCCCGAGGGGGCCGGCTCTGCTGCGCTCGACTTGCCGCCTCCATTCTGAGGGGCGTTTTTGCCCTTGCCCGTCCTCCGTGGGGATCTGGGCTTGCGCGTCCTCGGCGACTCTGCTCGCCAGGACCTGGGTCTGTCCTGCCAGGGAGTCGTCTGATCTCCCTGCCAGTAGGCGGCCTGTGGCTTGGCATTCCAGCGTAGTCCACATCCTCCACAGAAATCCTGTGTGCCGCGATTCTGTCGTGCACATGTCTGGCACGTCCACGGTGGCGGTTTGTTGCCCGGCATCGTGACGTAAGGACCCCGTGCCCGTAGAGCTCGCAGGGCCTGTGATGGCAGCTCGCTGCCGCTGTGGTGGCCTGCAAGGGCTTGGCAGGCCGCGAGTACCCTGAAACGGGGCGCGTCCACCTGCCCCGAAACAAAACTGCGCAGCAGCGTCCTCGCCTGCGTGCGCTGCCTCCGCTCCCGTCTGTGCGCTGCAGTTTCCAGCGGAATACTGTCCCAGCAGGTTCAGAAAGGAGAGGGCGTAGAACACAAAGAGCATACACGCGTAGGAAAGCTACCAGGGCGAAACCAGATCAGCAGCAATCCTCGCAAAGAAGCAAGCAGTGGCAGTGAATATCCAGGGCGAGCCAGATCAGATATCACAGCCAACAGCAAGTTGATCAAGACCTCCCCAGCGCACTTGCGGTCCTGGGGAGGCGTGGGCGTAAGCCACACTTGAGGTCAGCCTTCGGAGCGCGGATCCCTAAGGAAAACTACGCAACTCCTGAAGCCAACGCCTAGGGTTTAGGGTTTAGGGTTTAGGGTTTCTTCTTGTAGGCAAGATAAGTCAGTCTAAACCCTGCAACCACTTTTAGGCCTCGTATGACTTGGAGGGTCGGGGGACTTAGTAAGTAGGTAGTAAGTAGACTTATAAGTACCCTAACAAGGATCCTAGTTGGGGTTATGATACCTATAAGTCTATAAAACAGCTGCTTACTAAGTCCCCCGACCCTCCAAGTAGCAGAGCCTGTAACCCTCAACCTCCCCCTTCCCCACGTGAACCCGAAAGCCCCAACACACCGGAAGCCTGGAGATTCCCTAAAGCCTAATGTTGGGCCCTTGATAGTTACCTGTACTATTTTGGGGGTTCCTTATCACAACTATAATAGGGCCCGAAACGGAGCTAACCTACACCTGAAAGGAAGCCTTAACCACTAAACCTTTCTACCCGCAAGCAATCCATCCTGACTACCCGAAGCCTTTAATGCTAAACCCGATCCACAAACGCGAGAATCGAGGTCGAACCTGTACCCTTATTCTGTGGCCCTACTGACTACAGCCGTGTCTTGAGGCATATGAAAGTACACACAAACATGATTTCGGGACCACGGGTTGCTACTAGTGTTTCTCCAGATCCCTGACACTCATCACCCACCTAAGCCCTATACCCCAAACACTAAATCATTCAGCTTAATTGCCCCCGTACCACCTCGAGGAGCATCTTCACTAAACCACGACGAACCCTATTCTAACCATGAAGACTCACTTAAACGCCGAAAGTCCTTAAAATAGCCTTAGAACCTAAACCCCAAACCCCTAAACCCGGAGGAGCCTCCACCGCGGCGAGGGTCACCTGCGCCGGCTCCCGATGCAGCGTCCCGGGTCATCGAAGTCCCAAAGACGACCTAACCCCAGGCCAAATAGGGCTCCTTTTAAGGGCTCCTTGAAGGGATCCATAAGGGTTCCAAGAGGGTTTGGGGTATAAGTGTCCATGTACCCAAATAGTATATACTTTGGCCCCAAAGTGCCTTTCTTAGGGTTTATGGCCAATGTATATACTATATGAGCACATGGACCCTTCGGGAAAGAGGCCCCAAACACTGTGTAAGCGCTTAGGCTGAGGATTTCGGGTATTTTCGGGCTCGGGACTTTGCGCATGGACGCTGGGCTCCTGCTCTCTTCTAATTCAAAGGAGGGCCATTCGAAGATCTCTCATGGCTTCAACTCCGAGGCTTGACTCAGTTGTTTGGCGTTGCATCACCGGCCTTGCAGCAGAATGCCAATGTCCTGGTCCGTTCTGGCGACGTGGGTTGACAGTAACCTCTTTGCAAGCGTATGTCTGCTTCGGGTATTACCTCTTGTCGATGCTACAAACAAGACAAGCTTACTTCATGTAAACCTTTTCCTTTGTCATAGCTGGGTAACATTTTACATATTTATAGGTACTCAAACCCAATACGGAATAAAAAAAATAAATGTTTAGTCATATCAGTTGCCCACGAGAAGTTCGAGGCAAAACCTGAGCCCAAAACCCCAAACCCTGGAGCCCTCAAGATCGTTAGCTTAAGCCCTACAGCCGTAACGCTACCAGAGCTTCTTTAATCTGCCATCTTTGCTGTGAGCTGCAAAGGGTTATTCGTAGCCTGCCAACTGAAGCCCAAAGGAAACCGAAAGAATTCATCTGGGCTTTGGCCGTTGGAAAAGCGCGAAAAACTTACCCCCCCAGAGTCCTTTTCAATTTATTAAGGCCCTGTACAGCCTACGGTTGATGATATAAATCCTGCATTACCGTAAGCACCCTAAGCTATGGGAATTATGGTATATTCCTTATTATGGGTAATGCAGGATTTATATCATCAGCCGTAGATCAAAGTTCTGACTACAAGAGCCCTCCTAAACCCCAAACCCTGCCAGTGCGGTTATGATTTTCACGGTTGCTCCTAAAGCCTCAACCCGACATCCAAAGCCTTACATTAGGGTTCTGATTTCACGAGCTCGTCAGTCCGATGATGCATTCGTAATTCGTTCTCAGCGCCTTGTCGCTAGCATGAGATGCATAGAGCCGATGCAAAAAAGGCGGGTTTGGGGTTTAGGACATCGGTCACGACAACTAGTATGTAAGAATATTCCCTTGTAGTCCCCATGTAGTGAGTCATTAGTACACACTGGACCCGGAGGACCCTAAACTGGACTTCGGCTCTCGTGTTTCCGTCGAGAGGCCCATAGGCTCCATAGTAGTTCCTTTTGAGGATTCCCTTATAGGATCCCAAATATGAGCCACAAAGAGGAACTACAGGAAACCCCATAAAGTTGGAAACCGGGTTAAGGCCAAATAGTGCTGGGATTCCATATACATTACTTTTAAGGATTGAGGCCCTTGGGTTTCCAACTTTTGGGCTTCTACTGTACAATACATTGGCCCCAATACCTAAGGGACTAACTACTTTAAAGCCAATTAATGTATATACTATTTGAGTACCTGGACCCTTGGGGAAATATGAACCACAAAGAGGAACTACAATGGAGCCTATGTTGGTAGGATTCAGGCGGTAGGGGAAGCGGTTGAGGGCCTTAGGCTCCCCGGTTTGAGGTTAAGGTCAGTGTCTTCGGGTTATAGGGTTTTTGGCTTTAGCTGGGTTGTCCTTTGGGATCTTGTCTAATTTCCCCTACTACTTTGTAGAGAACCATAATAGTAAATAGTTTCATAGGGCTTCAGGGAGCTTTATAGGGCTTTTAGTGTTCGGGCTGTAGCGTTTCAGGCTTTTGAGTTTGGGGCTGTGCACCTATATTATATGGGTGGTTGTCAAAATTATGGTCCCTTTCGGGGTCCTTAATTAATATAATACGGCAACTATTATTTAGGGCACCCAAAAAGGGACCATAATTTTGACAACCGCCCATATGGCCTGCTGACCGCAAACGAGGCTCACAGACAGGTGCAGAACGCAGCACAGTGACATCATACAATGGCTCGGAAATGCCCAACATAGACGCTTAAATAGTTACCAATCTTTGTTTGTTCCTAGGGATCCTCATGTTAATAGCCGTGTTACCTCTTGATATACCCCAGAACCCATTCTAACTGTTGTCCTCGGGAGTCAAAGAGAGTCTGGAGACTAAGCTTGGCCAGGATGGTGAAAGCGGGGATCACAAGTTCGGAAGTTGAGTGGTTGCTTTGGGTGCTCTGTTACCCACTTCCACGGAAGGACAGCAAGGCAGCATGAGTACTCTAAGCCTTGTTCTAGTCTCACAGAGAACGCGACGATCACTCATGCCTGCTCTCAACCAACCCTGAACCCCAATCCCTGACCTCAAATACTAATTAAGCCTCAACCCCCAAGCCTTTCCCTCCTACGAGCTTAGCAAGAGTGCTTCATCATGCTATGGCTCAGTGGTGCTGTTCTCAGATGGATAGTATAGGCGCCTTAATGCGCGCCGGGGCCGGCCTGGGGCCCGGGTGGGGCCAGTCCCTTTTTGGCCTTAAAGCAGCCTACCCAAACCCTCAGGGTCCAAGTACCTAAATAGTATATACTTTGGGCCCAAACTACCTATATAGGGACGACTTTAAGGCCAATGTGTATACTATCTTGGAAGTAGAGTAGGTGACCTTCAACCTTTTTGTGTTACTACATATATAATCCCAAAGGTTAACCTTTAGTGCCCCATGCTACTGGACAAGTAGGCTATTTAGGTACATGCACCCTCAGGGTAAGCCCAAAGGCCCCCCAAAACCCTGGAGACACTTCGAGGTGCGATGTGGAGGAGGCGCTGGGCCCGGAGGAGGTGGCTCAGGGGGTTTGTGAAGGTTCCTCTCATGGCTCCTATATATCTATCTATAGTTCTATCTATGTATCGATTTATCGTTCTGTAATAATACAAACAAATAAATAAATGCATATTTCTATGTGTGTGTATATATATATATATAACAGGTTGTTTACTTTTCGTTGTCAGGGTTCCTTATGTTCCAAAGGGTTTTAGTTCGCGGGGCATGGGATTTGTGTAGGCTTCGGGCGTAGGGGGGTTTAGGGCTTTACCGTCTAAGTTTCGGCTGATCGTCTAGACGGTCTGTGTGCAAGCAATTCATGTGCTGCATATATGCATGCAGGCATGATGCATGTACATATCTGTAGGTCTCTTTGCGAGGGCTTGTTGCGAGGACTCTCGCAAGTAATTAACTGCCTGCCGGGATTCTCACAGCAACGTTTTTGCCACCTGCAGTCATCATGTGCGCAGCAGAGACCGTGGGCGAAAGCCCAGATTTCTATGTCTTCAGCACAATCCGCGCAACCCCTAAACCCCTAAACCCTAAACCCCTGCACCCTAACCCCCAAGGCCCTGAATGACATACCTTTTTCAGGACTTATAAGAAGAAATCATAATACGGAGCCATAAAATGGTAGGTTCTTTAGGATCCGTGCAAGGCCCTGGAATGCCCCGGCCGTTTAGAGAAGCCTTTCCTCAACACTGCTACCCTTGAGGCCGTCAACTTGCGAAGAGAGACTGAGGCCCGGACTCCTCGTTGTCACCCGGGTTCTGGGGAAGTAGGGCTTACGGATTAGGGTTAGTTCACGGCACATGCCGCATCCGCGAGCTTCAAGGATTCGGCTCAGTTTCTCGAGAAGCTGCACGCTAAGCCCGAAGTCTTAAATTCCCTGAAAACCTGAGTCTAATCTCCTTGGAGTTGCACCCGTAGGTGGACAAAAAGGCGTTCAAGAACAGCTTTCATGCCTATGCTTGACTACGATGGCTGTGAAAACATCAGGCGGAGCTATCTGATCCGGACTTTCTCAAGCAGGCACTCCATTGCAGGGGCTGATTCAAACAGGAGCCGCAACGGCTTGCTGCATTGGTTGAGAGTGTTTTTCGGGCCCTTGAGGGTGAGGGTGTCTAGGTGTAGACAGCTTGCGCACAGTGGGTCTTCCGGTGGATACTAGAAAAAGCAGCTTCACTGCACATTAGCTCCAGGCATCTGCTTTGGGGGTTGCGGCAAGACCTTGCATCGCAATCCCTAAACTTTAATTAAATCCTGAGCCCTAAATCCTATTTCCTAGCCTTTACCGGCGCCTTTTGCCTTGCAGAGTATATTGGGCTCGTGGGGTGTAGGGCCTACAAATAATTATGGAACTCCTCAAAGGGCCGCATTCCAATCATTAAGGCCCCAAGCTCTGCATGCGGCCTCTGTCGGAGCCCGGCCTGACCTTGAGCAAAGGCGCAATTTCAGAAAAGCGCGAGAACCCTACTTAAAGGCTCATGGGACATAGTAAGTAAGGCTATAAATACCTTAATTGGAGTTATAACTAGTTATAACTATAGTTACCTTGTTTATAACCCTAATTACTCAGTCCCATGATCTTTAAGTAAACCCCTAAACCCTTGGCCTGGACCCCAAGAGTATGCAGAATAAGAGCCTTGTTGTATTTGTTGGGCCATTGTTTTACCTGCTTTTAGGGGTTTGGGTAAGCCATAAACCCTGACCAGGCCCTGAAATCCTAGGATGCCCAGTAGTACCCTTATTCCCTTTTTGTAGTCCTAGGTTCCTTATAAAGATACCCAATACCAAAAAGAGAGGCCTTTTTATTCTTAGGTTACTGGGTATCCTAGAATCCTAAGCCCTGAACCCCAAAAGCGCCTAGTTCTGCGAGGTGGCCCTTGCTATGGGGCAAAGCCCCCGGAGCCGCTTCGACGGGGAAGCCTTCTTTGTGCATCCCGGACCGCAAACAGAAAAGGGTTTAGGGTTTAAGGTTACCGGTTTTGGTCTGAGGGGTTAGGGTTCTGGTCTTAGTATTTTGGGGGCTTAGCATGGTTTAGCCATGTGTAGTGCTGCTCAACGGATGCGGGTAGGTCTTGGCTCCGGATGTCCGAGCGATTATCGAAACTCTTCTTGATCACATGAAGCCTCGCATACGGCATCAAGTACGCATTATGCAGGTCCGGGGTATATGCCGATGAGCGGATCGCACTAGTGACTAGTGGCACTTCAGGAATTTACTTAACTGTTAGTTTCACTGCCAACCGGGACAAGTAGCCATCCCAGCTGCCCAAGGCGCTCATCCCAAGATCGTAACGGTTTCAAAAGCCTTACATACCACCACACGCGCAATCCTACACCCTGCACCCTGAGCGAACTCTTTAAACTTTAAACCCTTCAAGATCACTTAAAGGAACCCTTATAGGACCCTTTTAACGGAAGCCTAACCCCTAACCCCCAAATCAACTCTCTTACCCCCGAGAATCTTACCCTTTTAGCGGAAGCCTAACCCCTAAACCTCTCTTAAACACAAGAATCTGTCCTGTGGCACCTTTTGGCTCAGCGCCGTAGCCTCTGGGGATTGGCTGCCTCAGCGCCAAGGACTTCAGCACAGGACCAGGGCCGCTCTTGTGGGCTCCTTTAAGAAAAGCATCGGGTAGAATAGGGCCCCCTTAGAGGTTTCGAGGTTTAAGGTTTCGTGTTTAAGGCTTTGGGTTCGGAGTTTGGGGTTTATAGGCTTTGGGTTTAGAGTTTAGGGTGTCTGGGGGTTTGTTTTGGGATTGGTTTAGGGTCTTCGAGTACAGGGCTGGAGGTTTGGCGTTTAGCCACAATAGGCTTTCAAAGCCAAGCTAGATACCTCAAAGGTTTGGAACAGGAGCTAGATGGTTTTGGTTTCGGTACATGTCCGAGTCTGGCTTGGGCTCAGACGGAAGGATTTTTGTGAGTCTGGGTCTTTGCTGAGAGAGAGACGGTTGTGTACGCAAGTTAGCTGCCAAAGTCAAAACTCTTGACCTACACCACCCGCCCTTATTGCCCCGCCCCGCCCGTGATTGTCACAGAAGCTCAAAACCCCTAGTTCTTAATCTTTAAGCTTTAAATCCTCACACCCCGAATTTGCCTAGGCTCTGAACTCTGAGATACTCATTGCTGAGCAGACAGTTGGTTCTTGTAGGGTTTGGGGTTAAGGGGTTTAGGGGCATTCGGCTGCGAGCTTGCTTCCAAATGCGCATAGATCTTTATCCTGAACCCTAAAACCCACCTAAATCTTGATGCTAAATCCTGAAACCCAAACCCTGAATTCCTCCAGAATGGAAGGATCAAAGCAAGGAGAAGCATGTGGCTTTAGGGTGCGTTGGGTTCCGGGTTTGGGGTGTAGAGTTTCGGTCTTAGTGCCTCGGGCTTAACTGTTCGGGATTCGGCCCATTGCAACATATCCGGAATCTCAATGTTGGGTGAACGGAGATTGACGAGTTCCTCGCTTTGGGGCGGAGGCGTTAGGGCTTGTGGCTTACATGAACTGTATGGAGTTGCTCTAATCATCGTCTTGGGGAGTCCTTTCTCCAGCCAAAGAGATGATTGTGCAGTAGGGAAGACTAGCCGGATCCGGCTCTGGGTTTGATCCCAGTATAGAACTCAAAAATCTGGCATCCGCATCGCAAAGACCCTTAAATAAGATACCCCTCGTCAAAGGCTCGGGCACAGTTCGAACCTTTCAAAGGGCCATGCTCGACAGCCGCATGTGACCTCTTGCCCTTGCCTTTGATGCTCAAAAAGGTGAAGCGGCCTGAAAAGCCGAAGGTTTTGAAATAGCTTCACTCCGTGTCTGCTCCTTTTGCCCTTGTTGCCATGTTTGCAACCTGTTTCGCAGAAGAGCCGAGCACCAGTTTCTGGGCTTTGGAGTACCATACTTTCATACTTTTGGGGGACCTGTTACTTAAGGGGAACCAACTATGAAACAAAAGTCTATACTTCTTTCTCCCTGGTTACTTCAAAGCCCAGGAGAGGCCTTTGGGATATTTTACATTTTCCCTTATTGGGCTTAATAGGACCCTATGTACGAATATTTGTCAGAGGCTTTAAAGCCCAGGTTAAAGCCCACTCAAAGGCTCATGGGACCTAGTAAGTAAGGTTATAAGTAGGATATAATTAGGATAACCCCACTTAGGGGACTTATAACCCCAATTATAACCTACTTACTAAGTCCCATGATCCTCTAAGCAGGTTTGCTGACCTATGCTTGCCAACTCCGGGCCAAAGCGGCAAGGATCACGATTAGCGACTTGCAGCTCTTTCCGATGTACGTCGACCGGTCCAAAAGCTTTAGGGTTTAGGGTTTTAGGGTTTAGGGTTTAGGGTGAACCCTTTTCGGGGTGTAGTATAGAATACGAACCCTTCCTCCTCCTCGTCCTCCTCCTCCTACTGCTACTTCTTCTTCTGCTAGTGCTACTGTTACTCGTAGTACTGCTAACTATTACAGTAGTCCGAGTGTTATGAAAATGTGCCTTCTTTGCAGGTGGTCCCAGTAGATGCCATCCTGGGAATGACGCGCCTTCGGCCACATGAGGAGCTCCTGGCAGACGGATTGCTCGTGGAGTTTGACCATTCCAAAGGAGACTGGACTTAGGTTTTAGGAGTTCAGGAGTTTGGGTTGGGGTAAAATCTCATTTAGTTTTGAATAGCCGAGACTTTGTGAAGGAGCAAGATTTACTTGTTTCAGTTCTCTTTTATGGTATTCAGCCCAGGACATGCTATGTTCGTGTCGCACCAGTGGGCTGCCATGGACCATCCCGATCCCAACCTGGACCAGTTTTCGGTCTTGCAGGGTGCGCTCAGGACTGTCTGGTTCTTAGTAGGGAATAGGGGAGCCTTAAGTTATCCTTTAAGGGATCTATAGGGTTTTAGGGTTTAGGGTCTACTGTCTGGTTCTTAGTAGGGAATGGGGGAATGGACTGTGGGGACTACTATTGGGGATTATATAGGGACTACTATAGGATCCATTCCCCCATTCACTAAGTACCAGACAGAGGAAAGCACTCTCGGGGGAGACGACCATCTCTGCGGATATCAGCGTGGAGATGTACACCGGGCAGCAGACTCACCTTCCATCCCAGGAGTTACGTTCCAAGCCTCTCTTCATTTGGTACGACTACTTCGCCTGTCCGCAAGACTCCCCCCAAGATCGCGAACTGGCCATCTCCAGCATCCCCGCCTATGTAGACAAGGCGACTTTGTCATCGTTGGGTAACATTTTATATTTTTTATGGGTAAACCCAATAAGGAATAGACATCCTAAACCCTGAACCCTGAACCCTAAACCCTATGTAGACAAGGCGATCTTCTTTGTGATCCTCTGCCCGCATGTTCATCATCGCGAGAACCAGGGCCTACTCTCCAAGCGATCTTGGGAATCTCGAGGTTGCTGGGGTCTAGGGTCTTAGGGTTTTAGGGTTTTAGTGTTTTTAAGAAGTTTTTAAGGGGTTGTTTAAGGGTTTTGTGGTCTTTAATGGTTTAGGGTTTTAGGGTTTTAAGGGTTTAGGATTTTTGGGTCTTTAATGGTTTAGGGTTTTAGGGTGTAGCTCTTTGGGTTTCGGGATCTTGGGAATTTCGAGCCTTTACTATAGAGCCCTACTATAGATCCCTTTAAGGAACTCTTTTAAGGATCCCGAACCCCGAAAGCCGCAAAAGGTTGGTGCCGCCTTGAGCGAGCGACTCGAGAACTCAGTGCTCACGCAAGCAAGGGCTTCTGCATCGAGATCCAGAGCTCCTTCGAAGCCTAAAACCCTAAACCCAACAATGTAGGATAGGGGTCCTTTAAGGGGTCCTTTGAAAGGATCTACAAATGGATCTATACATGGATCTATGGGCTCATTATTACCCCAGGGATCTAAGGACTCATATGGGTAGTTGTCAAAATTATGGTCCCTTCTTGGGTCCCGAACATAGTACGGCACCTAATAATATTCAGGGTACCCCAAAGAGGGACCTAATTTGACAACCACCCATGTATTAAGGCGTTTGGGCAAGACCATACTATATAAGGCTTTTGGGCCATTGTGATGCCCAGGGTTAGTAGCAGCTCCTTAGAAGCTGAGTGTTCAACTTTCAACCTTTTGAGGTTATATATACAAACCCTACTAATTATGGTAATGTCTTTAACCTTTCAGCCTTTTGGGGTTTATATAATCCTACTAGAATTCGAAAGCTTAACCTTTTAGCCGTTTGGGGTTTATATAATCCTACTACAACTCAATAGCTTAAGCTGTTTTGGGCGAGTGTACTCTGCCCCTTAGGCTCCGTGCATCAGTCTTTGACTCCTAACTGGGATTGGGTGCACAGCCCGGTCGGTGAAGGGGAGTTCACTTTTGATGAAGATCGACAGAGCCTTCTACCAATCATCGACACCATGTTGCGAAAGAAGCTCCACTCCTACCTTCTGGAGGGTGATTTCCACCACTACCGCTTGTTGCTGAACCTGCAGAGCATCCATCTCAGAGGCCTTCCGATCAGAATGACCCATGGCTGCTTACGAGTTCAGGGTGCAAGGTGCTGTCGCGTTTTGTAGGTCCAAGGGTAAGAGGGGGGACCCTTAATACGGACCCCTAGGTAATATACCCATAATATAGCCATTATATACCCATTTTATAGCCCATTATAGGGTATGGGTCCCCACTAAGGGTCCCTCCTTTTCCCCTTTGAGTAGGGTTTTGCTGCAGCTGCGTGGGTTTGAGTAGGCGTCGAATTGTCTGGCCGCACTACCGGAGTTGGTCGGTTCTGGTTGGTTGGGTTGTCGAAACTACATAGGCATTTTGGTTTCGGTCCTAGAACATGCCTTTTCCTTCACTACTGTCGTGAAGAACTGGTGGTGTTCGATTCTTTGTCTTTCCGACAAGTCCAAGCTATGCTTTATCCAGGCACTTTGCTTAGAAGGGTTTACGGTTTCCTAAACCCCCAAAAACGAGCTTCAGGGGTTTTTTCTCATCACGGCAGCATCGCTCTTTGCCTTGGTAGTCGGCTTCCTTCCATAGCTTGTCACGTGGGTAGTTCTGTAAATTGGGGTCCTTTCTTTGGTCCCCAAATTATATAATACGACGTCCATATAAGAAGGTATGTGGATGCCGTAATACTTTTGGGACCTGAAGTGGAACCCTAGTTTTGCGAACTACCCATGTACTGATTGCCGTTTCTATCGAATGAGAACGGCGACAAGGTTGTGCCGCGAGAGGGGCAGCGCACAGTCAACTAGAGAGACATACAAAAGAACTCGAATGGATTGAAAATCACGTGTAGGTACATAGCGCAGACAAACAAACACATGTCTCGGTTTGTTTGTTTCTATACCTCAATACCTAAGGTTCTTACCTACCTACCTGCCTATTTACCTACCTAGGCACTTATTTACCTACCTATCGATTCATGCAGAGATGTATCTATTTCGGGTGCGTTTATTGGTACACGCGTCAGAGTCTGTGAACATGGGGGAGGTCCTGATTAAAACAATGAAGAGTCGGAGCCCTAGCCTAAACCCCAAACCCAACTTAACCCAACACACTTTTCTAATTTTAGGGTTTAGGGATTAGGGTTTAGGGTTTAGAGTTTAGAGAACTAAACCCCTAAACCTGAATATAATCCTATATAATCCTTATAGTCACTACTACAGGGTGGGGGCAGCTTCTAAACTAAACCTCAAAACCTGAAACCCCGGGCTGCCAAGGATTGATGACTTGGTGCCGGGCTTTGCAACAGAGCTCCGGGATCCTGCGGCCTCTGCCTTGGAGAGCCTCAGTCGTTCAGGTAACTGCTGAGCACCACTAAATTGAAAAGCCCGAAACACAGGTTTGTAGATATATATATATATATAGGTATATACATATATATATATATATATATATATATATCAAATAAAGGCCTTAATAATTAAAGTAAGGTTTGGATGTATAATATACTAGAATTGTAATAAGGAGCCCCCCCAAACCGTATTCCAATGTTCAAGGCCCGTGCATTGATGGTATCACAACGCCTCCTCGATTGGGGGGTGGGGTCCAGTTTCGCATGACTACGGGTTCTGGCTTTGGGATATTCTGTGTTGGGTCTTGGGCGCTTCGGGGTTGCATGTTCTTTGGGGGTTGGCTAGTGCAGAGTTTAGCTTCGTCTGTCCTGCGATTCGGGCAAAGCTAAGGAAGTTCATGTATCAGAACGGTCTAAGCCACATCCACGAACGGAACGATGGTGGTTGGTCGCCAATTTGCTATGCCGCCATCTCTGGCAACTTGGGACGTGAGTTGTTACAGCTTAAATTATCTTGTGTGGGTACTTACTAGCCTGTTTGCTTGCGGGTGCAAGCTTGCAAGTCAAATGAGTTGCATTGTTTTGTATGAAAAGGGTCATCCGAGGAAGATATCGTAGATAGACATGCGCAAATCAATGTAACATCGCCACTGGATGCCATGTTTGCCTGCTAGACCTCACACCATTGCACAGCAACCCTCCTGTGCAAGCATGATAGCATTACTTATCATGGCATGAACAAGACATGTAGGACGAATAGTGTTGGTTTGTAGTAGCTGTGGACGCATATATATACAGTCGCAGTCGTAGTGTTGATACTGCCAACAGAAATTGCAGCCGTAGTAGAATAGCCACAAGACGAGTAATGACTAGTAGTAGCAGTACTGAGAGCAATGAAAGGAGTAATCGTAACAACGGCAGTCAAATCTAATGATTCGCAGCAGTTGTTGTTGCTGTACTACTGGTACTAGTACTACGACTACGACTACGGCTATGATCACTTCTACTACGGCGACGACGACGAACTTCTACGACTACTACGACGACGACTACTACTACTGCTATTACTGCTTGAAGCGGCACGAGCCGCAAGGCAGCCTGTCCTGAGGTAATCCGATGCTTCTTGCCAGCCTCCTAGACCAGAAAGCAGATGTCAATGATGGCATCACGAAGCTTGGTGGGAGAATTGCGACAGCGGTTCGGAGATCGGGTTCTTGACTATGGGCTTGGACTTCAGGGCTGACCCGTAAGCTCTAAACCCTAAGCCTTCAATGAATCCGTGCAAGGGTCCGATGGATTTCGTTGTATGGCGGCCTGCCAGTCTGCTACGCCCTTTCGGTTCTGGGTTTTGGGGCTTTGGGGTTGATTGTTTGGGGCTTTAGCCTTCAGGTGTTGGGGTCTAGAAAATAACCCAGAACCCTGAAGTTTTTAATCAGGGAGCCCCCTGAACCCTGATTCAAACCCTCTCACTCCAAAGCCTAATGCTCGAAACTCCGAACTCCTGGATCCGTTCCTAAGGCAGGTCGAAGATCTGTTCCACTTCAGTGCCGGCACCCGCATTGTCCACATGTGCGCACTCCTTCGGCATAATGACGCTTCGGCTTGCGATTTTGAAAGCTAGCGGTTCAGGCTTTAATGTGTCAGGTTGGGGCTTTCGGGGTTGGCCTGAAGCGAGGGGCGGTTTTCATGTTCTTGACCTCTGCATACATCTGCAATGACCTCAAATATTGCTCGAGTCGTAAAAGCCATGTTCTTTTGGGTTCATGCAGCTGTGCACAGGCAAGACGGGGCATTTCAGAAAGAAGGAGCCCAAAGAATCCTACATAGCAGGTCCTGAGTAAAGGACACCTGCACAAACTGACATAGGGGTCATGGTAACAAGTCACAATATCCCCTTGTAGTCCTTATATTATAGTCATGTTGTATTGTCATCCAAAGCCCTTTACTAGGCATTAAGCTAAGCTCCCTAAATTGACCTGATTTTCTCAAATTTCTCAAACTGCAGGTACGAGCTGAAACCCCAAACCCTAAACCCCTAAACCCTAAACCCCTAAACCCTGAACCCCTAAACCCCAAACCCTGAACCCCTAAACCCTAAACCGTTTTGATCGATACAAGAGCACAACCGACTGGAAAGCATCGACGCCACGAAGTCTTAATGCAGGGCTAATGATTACCAACCAGTTCCTTCATAGTTACTATAGTTCCTTTTCACCAGAAAAAATGGAATTCCGCAAACCCTGATCTAATTGTGCAGGCTCCCATATACATCTTTGTATTTTGTCAAGTTTTGGGCCTGCGCCTTCTTGCTTCGTTGCTTTGCAAAGGCGAGTTTCCTGTCTGTCTTGAAGGTTTCAGGATCTATCCATCGTGTTGAAGTTCCGATATATGTATATGTATATGCAAAGGTACGTGTACATATTTTAGGCATGTTTCATTAAGGTCCCCATGAAAACAAACGGACATAACCCTGAACCCATTGAACCTAAAGCTAGGATGCTTTGCGTTTGCTGATTGGCGCGCGGGCTGATGTACAAGCGAAAGATGGCTGGCAGGCTGGGTTCTTTTTCGGGCATTCCGTTTAAGTTACCATAATAGGGATCTGTGCACATGCTTTGTTTATTATGGTTACTTAAACCCTAAACCCTTAAAGGAACCCTTCTATAGCCCATTGTTATGGTAGCTTCAATTAGATCAAGAGTTAAAGTTAAGTTACCACAATAGGGGTTTATGGTACATCATATGGTTTCTTTATTATGGTAACTGACGTTAAACTACTAAAGGAACCCGAAAAGATCCCTTGAAGGAGCCCTTGTAATTATTGGCTGATTATGGTAACTTACATTGGATCAAGATCAGTGGCCAAAAAAGCACACAAGCATAAGCATTTTACAGGGATATCCCTACCTTAATGGGCTTCATTCTAAGGGGGTTTATATGGGATATCCCTATCCGAATTTTTGCTTATGTGCTGTTTTGGGGTCCTACAAGAACCCAACAGGCCTCTGCCATTCACTGGGCAGCCTTGGCAGGCCGTCAGGGGGGGAGGTCCTAAGGTTCAGGGCTCAGGGGTTCAGGGTTCAGGCCATAGGGTTGGAGGCTCAAACTGATGTTTGGAGTATAAATAATAGCATGCTCTCGCTCTGACTCACGCGGTTAAACCGGGGTATGCAGGTCCCTAAACCCTAAACCCGACATCGCATACGGTAGCTCTAGATTCAGCGGGGGATCTCTTGCACGCAGTCGCTCTTGAACCCAAAACCCTTCAATCCTGAACCCTTGAACCCTCGCATTCCCTGGGAGGTAACGCCGAGGGAATCCAAATTTTGAAATCAGCAGGTTGCAGTCCCACGGACGCGAACTTGCTTCTTCGGCACAGTCCTTGTGGCATAGGGCCTACATGTTATTAACCAATGCTATTTTTGGTTTCCCTGTTATGGTAATTGTTAGAAACCCCAAAACCCTATTCTAATACTAAGGCCCCTAGACCATTGGGGGGGTGCAGGATCCCTTTTGTTCTGTCATCCTCGGCTTTTGTGTGAAGTTGTCGGCCGAACGGGCGCTGATCGTGGAGGCTTCAGCCGGTAATCGCCTCCTCCGAATATGAACCGAGGGGCTCCCACGCTCCCCCAACAAAAACTGAATAAACCAAGGCTTCCTGGGACCGTATTGTTGGGTCCTGTAGGTCTCTAGGGCCCCAACTATAAGGTCCTTGGAAGCTTAGTTTAGGTGTGTTTATTACATGGAGTGGCTTGATCTCTACTGTCACGTGATCTTGCCGTTGTTCCTGCTCTTGCTCCTACTCCGGCTGTTGCCTTTGCTCTTGCTCTTGCTCTGCCCGTGCCAACTTGAAGTACTTGCTCACCAAACAGGTTTCTGAACGGCTGGATAATTTTCAGAATGGTTTTCCAGAAGTTGGTTTTCTTGTAGGGGCGGCTGTCTAAAAAAGTGATTTCGGACAGGATCTTCAGTACCCCTGAGTCAATAAGGCTTGGTTACCTACCATTCACCTTGGCATCAATGTCCACGTCGAGCACCGTCGCCACCATGCAGGACATGTTACGGATTCTGGGTTGGGGTTCGATTGAGAACATTTCCGGCACATCCAGGCAGGAGGATCTTTGAGCAAATGCTCCTTTTGGTCAGGATACCGTACAGTACAGCAGCCTTTTCAGGAGCCGTTCAGTAGTTCCTGGAAGGAGTTGTTACCAGACACCCCCGCCTCGGAGATAAACCTTACAATGTTCGGCGCGATGCTCCATGGAGATCTATCCGCCGAAGTGGTGTCGGCCTTGATCGACGCTGGGGCGGACGTGAACCACCAGCTGAGCGTGCCCTTCTTCAGTGCTTTGGGTGTGCTTTTTGCAGGTTACTAGGCTGCCCAGTAGTACCCTTATTCCCTTTTTGTAGTCCAAGGTTCCTTATAAAGTTACCCAATACCAAAAGGGAGACCTTTTTATTGCTAGGTTACTGGGCATCCTAGGTTACAGCCTCAAACATCGATGGAAGTCATCCACCCTTAGCACCTATGCCTACCACCACGAGAAGGCCACGCCTCTGATGTGCAGCATCATTACAAGCTCCTTTGAGGCCCGGATGTACCAGGGGCGTGCGAAAAGCATTCTCATCCTAACCCTAAACCCGAAACCCTAAACCCTAATTAATCCTAGAATGCTACGTGTTGCTGCGACTTCAAGTCCACAAAAAACGATGTTCAGTGCAGGGAAGCATCCCACCGTACACCCAGACTGCTCACGACCCTCAGAAGCTCAGCACTAAACAGGCCACAGCAGTCTTGATTGCAGCCGGTGCGCGGACCGACCTCCAGAATGCCCGGGGCTTCACCGCTATCGCGCTCGCGGAGGAAGTGGGAGCTCCAGCCTACATCGTCGAAGCTTTGAGGGAGGTCGGTGCTCCAAAATATCGGCTCTGTAGTCGGGGTGGGGGGCGAGGGGGCTCACTAAATAGTAATGGTTTGCTTATTTTGGTAACTTCGATTAAGTTCCTTAGCCCCTAAGCCCTTATAGAAGCCTTACCCAGAGGCCCCAAAGTAGTTCCTTTCTGGGATTACCCTATAGGATTCTATATACGAACCCCAAAAAGGAACTACTTTGGGGCCTTTGGGTAGAGGAGCCCTAAGATGCAGGAGACCGGGCCTGCAAGGACGAAGCTCGTGACTGACTTTGCAGAAATGGTACCTTACCTTGGCTACGTCTCAGCAACCATCTAAGTCTTCTTCTAGGATGCCCAGTAGTACCCTTGTTCCCTTTTTGCAGTCCTAGGTTCCTTATAAAGTTACCCAATACCAAAAAGGGAGCCCTTGTTATTCGCAGGTTACTGGGCATCCTAGTCTTGCTCTGAGGAGGTTCGCACTCCATTTAGGATTCTACCTGATCCATAGGGGTTTAGGGTATAGGGATGCTTGCGAAGTCCTGATTTCGATTTTTGTGGTATCGTCGAATCGGCGGACTAAGTCCTGCCTTCTCCCCCCAGTTTTCGTCGTAGTGCATGCATATACTGCGCTGCCTGCACCTAAGCTTCGAGATACGCCATACACATGAGGCATTTCAGCAAAGTCTGTGGTTTCCTACGCAATAAGTATGTGCGAACATAGCGGCAAAGAGTCATATATCAACAGACAGACATGCACACGTGCACACAAATGCACACACACACTTGCGCAGCTACCTGCCTACCAACCTACCTACCTATGTCGCATCTACATAGTACGTACAAGCCGACCTACTATAGTAATCCAGGCAGCGCAGCATTTCCGAGTCCTTGGTTGCTTGCGGTGCAGGATTGCAGTCCATGTTGTGTTTCTGACACTCCAACGTATGTCCGTGAAATCTCTGCGTGTGCGCATGTATATATATATATATATGTATATATATATATATATATATATATGTTTGTATTTATATACACGTTTATGTTGTTATGTGTATGTATATATGTATGTATGTATGTATATATACTGTTAGATGGCTTAAGATAGATAAGCAAATAGACGGATACATCGAATGCGCGGATTAGTCGGCAATGGTAGCACGTTGTGGTTCAATTGCTCTACTATTGTTTGACATCGGTACCCTATTCTAATCAGTAAGGCCTATGTATTGCCCATCAGAGCCTGTAGAGAAGGGTATCATGTGTTCCAGATTCTGAGACTGCTGCGCCGACTTCAATGTGGTCTTTGCAATGGCCCAACAAACCCCTAATCTTAAACCCTACCAACATGCCACAGCTTAAACCCTAAACCCAAACTCCTGGTGATTTTTTGCTTGCATACTGCAGAATTGCAGATGCAAGCTTTTTGCTTACTTTGTTTACTACGGAGCTGGAGGGCTATCGCGTTGTTCCTGTGAAAAGTGCGGCTGATTAGCAAAGGAGCTTGAATGCTTACTAGCACGGCACTGAAGGTTTCATAGGGATCCTTAGGGGTGTAGGGGGAGGGGGGGTAGGGGGCCTTAAGGCCCATAATAAGGACTAATAAGGCCTATTTAAGGAAATATAGTCCCCTACACCCCTCCCCCCTACACCCCTAAGGATCCCTATGAAGGTTGAAAGTGGGACTCAGGATTCTAAGACATGTGCAGCCCCGGATCGCTACAGAAACACCTTGTCAGGACTTGGCTTCCCGCTGAAGTCATGGTGAAGGTGAACGTCCTCACTTGTTGCTCTGATCCACATGGATTTAGAGTTTACCTAGAGGCTCTAAAGTAGTTCCTTTTTGGGGTTCATATGGTAATCCCGAAAAGGAACTACTATGGAGCCTATGGGTAGGAGTACTTTCCGACAGCACAGCGAGAAGTCGCTGGCTGAAACGGCCGTCGCTTCCGCTGATGTGGAGATCTGAAGTTTCTAAATGGGTGGTTGTCAAAATCAGGGTCCCCTTTTTGGGTCCCTATTATAATACGGCGTCTAATATTTAGGGTACCCCAAAAAGGGACGCTAATTTTGACAACCACCCAAATGGCTCCAGAGTCTGAGACTGCAACAAAACAGAGGGGCTTGAATGATTACCAATTTGGGGGGGTTCCTTGTTATAGTTGTAGTATCACGTGCAACAAAAGCCTAATTATCAAGGCCCCGATATTAGGATGAGGATCGTATGGTGTACAGTGTACAGCCTTTGACTTGCTGCAGAAGATGCCGTCACCACCGTTGCTTGCAATCAATGTGGGTTGACAGCAGCTTCAAGTGTGGCATCCCAATCAGTCAGTGGTGATCTCTCAAGAGCGGGTTTTGGTGTTTGAGGGTTTGGGGTTAGGGCTAGTCTGCTCTGTAAATGTTGTTTCTGTTCGCCTCGGACAGTGTCAAAAAAAACCGCTGTCCGCAGCAAGCTCTATCTCGGTCAGTCGAGCTAGACCAGCAAATTGCCCTTATGATATGCTGCATATTGCCTGTAAACCCTAAAACCCTAAGCCCTATAAGCCCTAAAACCCTAAAACCCTAAACCTTAAGCCCTAAACCGAATATGGTGCCCGAACAATGCAAGCGAGCGACTCACGCCCAAGAATCCCTGAAACCGCAACTCCCCAAGCAACGATGGTATAAGCTGCGCTCCGCTTCGAGTTTCCTTTGCTGATAACATAAACCGCGGGGTCAATAAGTAACAATGACACACAGGACAGATTTCTCACTGTGGGTCAAGGATTTAGGATACAGGACCGATTATTCATTGGGGCGTTAACTGGCTTAATATTGGAGCCTGAATTTGCACGTTGCCGTCGAATCACTACATAAGTATATGATACATGTATATATAAGTATGTATATATATATATATACATAGATCATATATATATATATATATATATATATATATGGTCACGCCCCCCCCCCCCCATGATCCATACCATGTCTTTTTCTACCTCCTGCTGCTCATGCTTCGATTTCTACATGACTTCACCTACATACAAAATCATCGGTATTTGCGGTATTTTCTGCACCTAGCATCTACTTAACTCTACATTTTGTAATTTGTTCTCACATGTTATATCCCCACGAAACCCGAAACTGATTCTGATTTCACTTTCGGGCTCCGCTCTTCCATCCAAAACCTGGCACTCCATGTTTCAGGAGGCATCACCGGTGGTTGTGCAAAATCTTCAACATGTTGCCTGTCACTGTCGCCATGTTTTGGTGCCGATGCCAATACTCAATCTGGCAGCTTCGAATCTTCCTGGTCATTGCCTGATTGCCTGGAAAGCGTGACACATACTTCAAGTGTTTTCATAATATTATAGTATTAACGCTAATACTACTACTAATACATATCACAATATTTTACTAACATCAATATTTGCAATAGTATTGATACTCCTACGAGTACGAATACATAAACTCTTGTGGTGTTAACAGTAATGCTACCACCAACACTGATACGGATATTGATAATCTGTTGAATATTCATGAATGCCAGTACTATTACCAGCATGAACACTCATATTATGGCTAATACGACTATGAATAGTCCTAATTCTAACATCAACATTAATACTCCTACGAATACCAATAGTATATTCGTATTGATATGAATACTAATCTCTTTACTACTAGACAACTGCATATACTAATGTACATAAAAATACATACCACTATCTTCAGATACAGATATATACATTAGTGCATTCATGTACTAATGTTTTGGCATAGACATATACCCATATACCAATGTAATAATATACTTCCCGTTAATGTATGAATATACTAAACTAATATGCCAGTATACTAATATACGACTACTGCAATATGCAAGTATACCGACATGACAAATTAGTAGACTAATATGCCAACATACTGATATACTTGTAAATATGCCTAGACAATACATGAATATAGAACACATACTAGTAAACTAATACACCAATATACTAATGTACTCGTGCACCAGTTATACTAACATATCAAATATACAAGTATACAAGTATACAAGTATACAAGTATACAAGTATACAAGTATACAAATATGTTACTGTTCGAATGCATTAATACTATATTGATATACTAGTCTGCTACTATACGAAACTATCAATATACTAACATATCAAAACTAGTTCTAGTATTGATACGAATATTAGCACTTCTGCGAATATAAGCTGCGATTAAACCCTACATTAAGACTGACACTGATACTAGCAGTGGTGCTGTATTACTGACATTGACACTGGCACTAGCGGTAACTCTAACACGAGCATGGGCACCAACACTAATCTATATTTACTATATTGACATGTATACTATTACAGCAAACACTAGTACTAATATTATCAAGAACAATACTCATGCTACTATCGCTACTCCACAAACATATCACGTAACTCATGTGCCGCACGTCTGGTGCATGCGTCCTCAGTACATGGCATGTCAAAGTATATGTTGTATATCTACTGCAAATGTTTTACTTTACAGATTGACGTCGGGTGTGGTGTGCTTTGGTACAATATCTCAAGGAATTGGTGGCATCGAGAGCATCTTGCAAGGATATGTCACCCCCGTCGCGGATCATGCTGGAAAAGAGGAAAAGAGGGACACAAACGATGACTTTCACTCGGGAGAGAACTGCAACGGATATGTCGTGGAACATACCGCACCTTGACATGGCATTAAAGCAAAGCATATGCCATGTGTATACACGTGACAAACAAAGACATAATAGGAACACAGCATCCAAGGTTAGCAAATGCCGCCTGGCTCGAAAATCCCCAAAATTTGTAAAGCCTGAAATGCGAAAACATCGGCAGGGCTCAAAAATCCCCAAAATTCCCAAAATCGTGGCATCTATGGGGCCATGGGTGTTTAGTTTTGCAAACTTTGGAGATTTTCGAGCCTGGCAATGTTTTAGCATCCGACGTTGAAGAAATGCCGCCAGGCTCGAAAATCACCAAAATTTGTAAAGCCTGAAATGCGAAAACACTGGCATGGATCAAAAATCCACAAAATTCCCAAAATCCTGGCAACTATGCGGAGTGCGGGGCCATAGTCTGTCATATTTTGGGGATTTGGGGAATTTTTGATCCCTGCCAGTGTTTTCGCACTTCAGGCTTCGGGAATTTTGGGGATTTTCGAGCCTGGCAGTGTTTTAGCATCCGACGTTGACGAAATGCCGCCAGGCTCGAAAATCACCAAAATTTGTAAAACCTGAAATGCGAAAACACTGGCAGGGATCAAAAATCACCAAAATTCCCAAAATCCTGGCAACTATGCGGAGTGCGGGGCCATAGTCTCTCACATTTTGGGGATTTTGGTGATTTTTGATCCCTGCCAGTGTTTTCGCACTTCAGGCTTCAGAAATTTTGGGGATTTTCGAGCCTGGCAGTGTTTCAGCATCCGAAGCTGCCCAGCTCCCATGATCCACTGCTTACCAAAAGCAAGCATAGTATGGATCATGGGGCGGGGGCGTAAGCATATATATATATATATATATATACACATACAAAGCCGCTTATTGAAGTTATAGGCCTGTATAGCACAAACCTGTAAGCCCCTTAATGTTGCCTGCATACAAAGCCCTGAAAGGAAGCCAATCCCCAAACCTTAAGCCCAAAACCCTGAAAGGAACCGGTCCTGATTATTAAGTCCTCTTTCTCTAAACCCAAGACCCCTTCGAAACTATTCTAACTATTCTAAACAGTAAGTCCTCTCTCTTATGGTAAGGCTCGGCCCATCCGCAGCTGGTAAGTCGACGGCGCTGGCTGAAAAACGACTGCAGGCAAACAGCTGTTGAGTCGGTTGGGGACAGGTTCAGGGGGAAGTATAAGGGTCAAAACAAGGGTTACGGCTGATGATATAAATCGTGCATTACCTTAATAGGACCCTGAACTATGGGAATAATGGCATATTCCTTATTATGGGTAATGCAGGGTTTATACCATCAACCGTATTATAAGGGTTTACGGATTGGGGGTTTCAGGTTTAGGGCTTGTGGGGTTTAGTGAAGCTTAGTGTTTAGGGTTACTTGGAGGGTTACTACAAGGGTTAAGGGGTTCGGGATGAGGGAGGGTTTTGAGGCTTAGTGTTTAGGGCTTAGGGCTGCTGCAAGTATGTTCCTAAAAGGCTTCCCTAACCATTTCTACAGGGGAGACGATATAAGGCGAGAATTAGTTTGGCGGCGTAGGGTATAGAGGTGAGGGTTCCGGTTTTGGGGCTAAGGGTTTGGAGTGGTTAGTTGATGTTCCTGATTTTGGGGTTTGGTGTTTGGAGTTTAGGGCTTACGAGGCTTTCGGACTTTGAGGTGTAGAGTTTTACATTGCGCTCGCGAAGTCGGTTTTGTAACTTCGCATCAGCCGATAAGCCGATAAGCCGAGCAGCCAGTCTTGACCTGGAGTGCAAGCCGTCCAGGTGATCAGCCGATCGGCTGATCGGCTTATCGGCTGATCGGCTTATCGGCTGATCGTGATGACATCCATGGTCTATTGGGAAAAGAGCTCCCATGTCCAATGTCTGTTGACGTCCATGGTCTCCTGCGATTCAGGAACCATCCATGCCCAAAACCTAAGGACGTCCATGGTCTACTGCGATTCGGGAACAGAGCATCCATGCCCAAAACCTAATGACGTCCGTGGTCTACTGCGATGTGGGAACAGAGCATCCATGCTCGAAACCTAATGACGTCCGTGGTCTGCTGCGATGTGGGAACAGAGCATCCATGCCCAAAACCTAATGACGTCCGTGGTCTACTGCGATGTGGGAAAAGAGCTCCCATGTTCAAAACCTACTGACGTCCATGGTCTACTGCTCTGTGGAAAAAGAGCTCCCATGTCCAACGCCTGATGACGTCCATGGTCTACTGCGATTTGGGAACAGAGCATCCATGCCCAAAACCTAGTGACGTCCGTGATCTACCGCGATTTGGGAACAGAGCCTCCATGTCCAATCGGTTTATCGGCTGATTGGCTGATCGATTATCGGCTTATCGTCTTATCGGCTGATCGGCTGATCGGCTTATCGGATTATCGGCTGATCGGCTTATCGGCTGATCTGCGTAGCACGGTTTGGCGCCCAGATCCCACGCACACTGGAGTTTTAGACCCTGAACTAAACCTTAAACCCTTTATCGGTCTGTGGGTGAACGGCTTACAGGATTGAGGGTGCAGGCCGACTGCGCACTTGCGTTCGGGGAGTTTGTGCCGAGATGAACTTCAAAGCCCCATCACATGAAGGTTAAAGTGCGAGCAGGACTTCAACCCCAGGCCCAAAACCGCTGCAAGCCCCAAAATTTCAACCAGCTGCAGTGCTCGGGGTTCGGCTGCCGGGTGGACAGCTTAGACAACCCAACGTCATCCCTGAAGACCCGAAAAGCCGTTGACCATAATTAGATTTATAACCTGTAAGCCCTCGACTATTGTCTTGACTTGCGTGGCCCGTGGAGAACACCCCCTCCCCCAATCCAGACGCACGTTTTGCTCGGTCAAAAAACTTTCCGCGGACTGTATGATCCAGGTTCCTCCGGGGGCTATGACTTTGGACGGCTCCATCATCCGAGAGACGAGCGCGGTCTGGAAGAAGGCCTGGACGAGTGGCGGTCCGCGAAGTCGGACAGGCTTCTGGGGTTTCGGGTTTAAGGTTCCGGGTTTAGGGTTTCGGGTTTGGGGTTTCGGGTTTAGGGTTTAGGCATTTTGCCAGCTCGTGTCAGTTAGAGTTTGAGGGTCTTCTGGGATTCTGGGGAGTGGGCTGAGGGTTGCTGTCCGGCACATACAATGGCCATGATTCGATTCTCAATTCTCCTATGTGCCTAATGAAAGCACGACTTGATCGGGGCTCTTGTTTGGGACTTGGTTGATTCTACCAGCCCGACACTAGTCCATCTAGTTGTGGGCTGCTGTGAACTGCGTTCGTTTATTGCAGATTGGGTGAAGCAGAGAGCAATAAAAGCCCTCGTTGAGGGAGGTTTGAAGCCAGACCCGTAATTGAGAATAGAATGGGTGGCTGGGGCGGGGCTGCTGCCGCAGGCACGCGACAAGTGGGCGCACCGCATTGCTTATACAAACCTTAAACCTTGAGCCCTAAACCCCCAACCCCAAAGCCTATCCCAAAGCCCTCAACCCTCAGCCTTAGATGCCTTCAACCCGAATCCTCAAGCGCCCCTAAGCCCCAAAAAAACTTACATGCCCTAAGCCCATCTAAACCTTAAACGCCTCAAACCCTCCTGAACCTTAAAGGCCCTATAAACCCTGAGCCTCAAGCCCGAATCCCTACCTAAACCATAAATGCCCTGAGCCCTATAACAGCCTGAAGCCGAAGGTACAATTATGCTTCTATAAAAACATTATTATATACCATAATCCTATAAAAACATTATTTTATGCCATAATCCTATTATAATACCGATGACTATAATATTGCTGTACTACAATTACTGCCCTGCCTAACTCTGAAGGTTCGGAAGCTGGCTCTTGCCCGGGGCTTAGCTGGGTCAGGGCCTCAGAGAATCGACTGATGCTGGGTTTTGGTGCACCAGGCTCAGCGACTTAGGGTTTCGGGTTCAGGGTTTAGGGTTCAGGGTTTAGGGTTCAGGGTTTAGGGTTCAGAGTTTGGGGTTCGGGGTTTGGGTTTAGGGTTCCGGGTTCAAGCTTTGGTGTTTAGGGCCAGGGTCTGGGTTTGGGAGTTTGGGGTCTTGAGTTTTTGTTGGGTTTCTGTGGTTCATATCTTCGGCTGCTCAGGATCCAATAGCTGTTCGGAATTTCTTGGGGGCTTTTAGGATTGAGGATTCCGTGCCTGGGGTGCTTACATCATCATACTTGTCCGCAAGTTCGGTGTGCCGAGGGGATTGGACATTGACTTTGCAGATCCTGGCTTCAAAAACTTCAATAATCTTGGTTAAGGTATGTTTAGGGCTAGGCTGTAGCAGGTGCACCACAGTCCTGGCGTTCGTGCTGAAGCCAGCTTTATCGAGTAATAAGTTGGACAGGCCGTTAACCCTAAACCCTACAGCTAGGCCCTAAACTCTGACAGCCCACCCACCCTGAAGCCTCTGGCCCAACTCACAGCCAAAGCCCCAAAGCCCGAAATCCTCGGTTTGACTCCCCTCTTGAGTCAGGATCCAAGGAGGTTTTGGCCTTCTGCGGCAAAGCCACACCTATACTAAACCCCCACAATACCCCTTGTGGTAGTGTAGGTACTTCTTAAGGCCCCCTATAGTACTCCTTATAGACCCCTTTAAGAACGAAGTGGCAAACCGCAATTTGGTCTGTTAAGTTTCGAGCCTCTCTCTCCTGAAGCTGGGCAGTTCTCCAAATCAGTGTCCCTTTTAGGGCTTTTGATAAGGGTGCCGCTAAAAAGGAACCTTCTGAAGTACGCAGTTTCTTTATGGATTCCGACACCCCTAAACCCTCAGTCTCTACCGAACAATGAACACATGTAGCTTAAGCAGCGAGGTTCTCTGATTACTTCGACACTTTCTTCAAACCTTCCATGGACAAGGCTAACTTGGTTGGGGTCGCTTGGAAAAAGAGGTGCTATTGCGCTTAACAAAGAAACTTGGTTGGGGTGTATGGGATTTAGGGTTTAGGTTTTGAGGTTCATAGCTTAAGGGTCCAAAGTTCAGGGCTCAACGCAGCCTTGAGGTTGATGGGCTTTGGATGCTGTGAAGACGACGACTTCCACTTCGACTTCTAGTACTACCAACTTAGCTAACTAACTACCTTGCTAGCTCGCTCGCTAGCTAGCTGCTACTACTACTACTACTACCACCACCACTACCACTACCACGACCTCGACGACGACTACTACTTCTGATTCTACCGCTGCTTCTATTTCGAGGCAGAACTGGTTCCTTCCGTGTTTCGATGTTGCCAGTATTACCTAACCATTGATATTGGGGGAGCTAAAGAGCCGGGGGTCATGATAATTCCCATTAAATAAGGCGCTAAAGAGCCAAGGGAACCCCAAAACCACTGGTTAGTTATTGCTCGTTCTTCCAATCAGCAGTAGATAATTGGTACCGGCATGAGAGCAGCGAGGAGGACATGGGGCGGGAGCAGGAGGCCCTGTGATTAACATAGGGGCCTTAATAATTACCTATGCTATTTTTTTTTTTTTTTTTTTTTTTTTGGGGGGGGGGGGGGGTTCTTATTCTTTTTATCTTAGCCTAGGCCCCAAAACCCTTATTCTAACTAGTAGGGCTCCTGTACTTATATCGAAACGGCTTCCTCGATCCCGCGGACTGGTTTAGAGACTACGGGTCTTCGGGGGCACGCGAAAAAATTCTGCAGTTGAAGAAGAAGATCTTGGAAGATGCCATGAGGAGCTCTTCCGGAGGGTTTAGGGTTTAGGGCGTTTAGGGTTGAGGGTTTAGGGATTTAGGGTTTAGTGTTGAGGGTTTAGGGGTTAGGGGTTAGGGCTAGGGTTTAGGGGTTTAGGGTCTAGGGTTTAGGGTTTAGGGGTTTAGGGTTTGCGTTGACAGTCTTGTCTTCAGTGAGGGGTCGTCTTTCTGAGCACAGGATGGCACGAGTTGGTATACGATATGAAGCCGGGACCCCTCAACCCTAAAATCGTTTCTTCAGTTGCCGCGATGGAGATGGTGGTGGCCTGCAGCTTAGACCTGAAGGACCAAATACACCTTAAAAGTAAGGGCCCTTTACCCTTCGAGTTTGAGGTTTTACTATGGAATATGAGCCTTTGACCCTTTTAGGGCTCAGTTTCGTCCTTAAGGGATTTGCTAGTGAGAGCTCCCATAACATCGTGCTTAATGTGTGGTTGGTCATTTCGGGGCACTATTAACTATACTGTTAAACGATTCGGAAGCGTGGCTGAATTCAGGGCTGTATAGTATAGGGGCCTTAATAGTTACCTTTTTCCGTTTTGGGATCTCCTCATGATTATCATAGTGTAATGGGCCCAACGCCCTATCTAGGTTCCTGAGTCGTACCCTTTTGCCCTTTTTCTTTTTGGGTTCCCTTCTTAAACCTAGATATCAGGAAAAAGGGGTAGCCTTATTACTAAAAGGTTATTCAGGAACCACCCTAAACCCTAAACCGTGGTATAATGCGCCCCAACACCCTATCGTTCAGGCCCCCGTAGTATCCTGCGAGACCCGAGTCTGGCGCATGGGGTCGATCCCGAACCGTTAAGCTCAACTCCGCAAGCTTATGTCAACGAGACGCCCGAAAGCCTTAAAGTCCTGAAACCCGGAACCCGAAACCCTAAACCCCTAAACCCCTAAACCCTAAACCCCTAAACCCCTAAACCCCTAAACCCTAAACCCCTAAACCCTAAACCCCTAAACCCCTAAAGCCCTAAACCCCTAAACCCTAAACCCCTAAACCCCTAAACCCTAAACCCCTAAACCCCTAAACCCTAAACCGCCTAAACCCCAAGCCTTGAGCCCCAAAGGCCCAAAGCACTAGCGCAGGAGGTCAGCCAACCTCATCATACCGGACACAGGCTCAAACTTTGCAGCCTGGGGCTTGCTGCCCAGGTTTAGGGATCAGGGTTTATGGGGTTTAGGGGTTTAGGGATCAGAGTTTATGGGGTTTCGGGGCTTGAGGTTTCAGGGGTAGTTTTATAGGATTCAGGGTCTGGTGCTTTGGCCTAAGCTTGGGGCTTTGTGTAGCAGCAGCAGTCGCAGTAGCGGTCACGGTAGCAGTGGCAGTCGCAGGAGCAGCAGCAGCAGCAGCAGCATTTGCAATAGTGGTGACCGTCGTCGTAGTACAATTTCTAGCAACGGCAGTGGCAGAAGAAAGACAGTTAAGGAAAAAACAACGGTTAACGCCAGGGCTTAAGAATGCAACAACAACCACCATGATTGAGGAATACGCCGAGTAGTACAGCTCGGATGTTTGCCTAAGCACATGAGGTCTTCCACACGTCTTGTGGCCGAGGCCACAAAGGCTACGATACAGAGGCTGCGTGATGGAGGCAGCTCGGACAAAGTCTGTCGATATTCATCCATGCCCCAAGCTCTAAATCCCGAAAAGTAGGAGGAGGAGGGAGGAGGAGGAGGAGGAGGAGGAGCCGGAGCTGGAGCAGCAAGAGCAGGAGTGGTCGGAATATAGTAATAGTAGAACAAATAGTAAGTTCAAGTCCGAAGGACACAGGAGCAAAAGGCACAACAGAGACAACTCTGTAACCTAAACCCTGTCATTGAGCCTCCGAGCTGAAGCATATCCAAGGCTATCGCCTAAAGTTTGCTGCGGTGCCTGGGGCCCAGAAGCAGATCTGCTTTGAGGGTTTTACGCTTCCGTGCCAAAACCCCTTTACCGTTTCGGAGTTAGGATCTATGTCACGATGTCACGAAAACGATTAGAACAGGATTTGGGGACAAGCGTCGTCTCTACTGCCAGACTTTGGCTTACCTGGCGGGCAGGCTCGCGTGGCTGCAGGGGCAGTGATATCAGTAAAAGCCCGAGACAGGCACGAGCCTGAGAAAAGAAGGCATATACCTTCTGGTGTTTTTGGGGCTTATACGAACTAAGTAAATATGAGTATAGTTAGAATTGATTAGAATCCTAGTTACTAAGTCCCCCCCATGAACCCTAAGGGGTTTATAGGGTTTAGAGTCGAGAGCTCCCTCCAGCCATGGTGTCGGATGACTCTTCTTAACTGAACTGTATCTCTCCCTTGAAAACTTCGAAGTCAAAAGCTCGAAATCTAGATGTCCTAGTGACCCGTTGCCTTTCCCGCCTTCAGGCCGCATATGCTGAGTCCATCGAACGGAAAGCTCCGAACCGGCATAGAAATTAGGGTGTGTGGGTATCAGCATATCAGGGTTTGGGCTTTGGGGTAGACTCCTCAAAACCTCAACAGCGCTTGAACACAAGAGCCCGAAACTGAAGGTTTGGCGATTCGGAAGTGCTTCTGAGCTCGGATCCCGGCGTCGCTGTAATTCGTAATTCTGGGACATTGGAGTGGAGTAATCAGAACTAAGCCCGAACCCCTACAGTACCCTACGCTCTCATCTCTACCTCGCATGGTTTGGGGGACTCGTGGCCATTGCAGGGAAAAGACAAAGAAAGGGCTTCTTGGGGTTCAGCACTTTGAAATCTCAGATGGTTTTCTGTAATTGGGAGTCTTGAGCACCTGCGATCGAAATCGGTCGTTCTCCAAAGTACGGTCCCGTCTGGGGTCCTTTCTATAAGGGTGCCGTACTATTTGGGTGACCTAAGAAGGCACCGTCAAATGGGCCCTCCATCCCAAGCTGGCCTGAACCGTCTCCTGCAGTCTGATCAGGGTTTCGGGTTTAGGTGATAATTATGATAATTTTGAGCTTTGCAAAGGCTTGGGGTTAAGTTAGTAACCTTAACCCCAAGCCTTTGCAAAGTTCAAATACGCTTAGTTTATAAAGGTTCAGGGTATGTTCGGGCTTGCAGTTTTTCGGGATTTTGTGTTCCAAGACGCTAATTTTGTTTCGGGCCTGATCCGGCACGCTGAACTGCCGTGTCGGAATCCTTAACCCAGAGTCCTCCTCGGGAACGTTCTTCGAGATGTGCTTTTTGTAGACTATACGCGGTTTAGGGTTTAGAGTTTAGGGTTAGGGTATAGCCTAGGATCCGTGAGTAAATCTCAGACCCCCTAAACCCTGTGCCGTCTTGCACAGACCTGTGGCAAGAGTATTTGCAACAGCAACGCTTCGAGGCTGCCGATAGTTGCAGCGTGGGCAGTCGGAGTGCGCGGCTGGGCTGACTGTTAGTCGATTGACCAGGCCGACTTGCAAAGCGCCCTGCGGTGCACCAAAAGTGCCGCCGCACTCGGGTTGACGCTGGTCTGCGCGGCGCGATGATACCGCGATAAGATCGCATCAGTATCGTTTTCTTGATGTAAACGTCCCGGCAGCAAAGCGACATCCACTGCACAACAGCACCCAGTGACATGTCCCATGTAGACGCCCGAGTCGAGCAGCGGCTGCGCTTACGCATGAGTCGGCGGCCGTGTTGCACACCAAGCTAGCTCTACCCGGCCACACCCCAGTGCGGGCTGTCAGCTGCTCAAGCCAACGTTCCGAGCAAACATCGGTGGCATCACTACCCAAAAGCACCCGACTGTTCGTAGAATGTGTGTCGGGCGCCGAATAGGGCGAGTTAGGCCGATGCGACAGTGGAAGTGTTATAAGAGGCGCGATCGGGTATCCAGGCTTCATCTGGCGGGTGTTAGTAATCAGTACATGGCCTGATTGAAACATAGCATGGTTATGACCAGGAACACCCGAGAAGAGTATCGCTGGAATCCCGGAAGTAACACAGGTCGCCCGGTGTGACCTGACCTCAACCCTGATTAAGCCTTAAACTTAACTAAACCGTGAAAGCCGTAAAGTCCCTAATGCTTCGATGTTCCCAAGTTCTTTGTGATCTGCTCCCGAGGTCGCGGCCGCGCTCGCGCATCCGAAGACGGCAAGCAGCTGGCACCTCGGAGCTGTGGGGTTCGCGAAGCTGTAGCCCCAAGGGTCCAAAGGACCCAATTCTTAGGTACTCGGTTTTAAGGATAGTAGTGATGTAGGTTAGAATTTTGGAGAGTATATGATTATCAGGTATTTGGACCCTTGCGACCTACCGTTTTGTAGGTCCCTATAGTTTCCATATTAGGGTTTACAGTGAAAGTTTACAGTAAGAACGTACCAAAAAAAGCAGGGTTTGGTAGTTTAGGGTTTAGGGTTCTTGAAAAGGGTTCTATGAGGGTTTCGAAAGGGTACTATGAGGGTTTTACAGGAAACTACGACGATGGAAAAAAGTTCTATCAGGGCTTCCGAAGGGTTTGATCGGGTTTCATAAGGTTGCAAAAAGGGCTTTGAGGGTTTAGGAGTTTAGGGTTGAGGGTTCAGGGTTTAGGGTTTGAAGGGGTTCTACAACAGTTTGGAAGGGGCTCTGTAAGGCTTTAGGCGACAGGGTTCAGGGTGGGTGGGGGCTTAAAAGGGCAATGAGGGGTTGGAGGTGTCGGAGTTTACAGGGTTTTCGTGCATATGGTCTAGGGTTTACAATGCGGGGGTTTCGGGGATGTTGAGAGCTGTTGGGTGTTAGGGTTTGCTTTTCAGGGTTTAGTAAGGGGAGGTTTGGTTGTGGGTTTTTGAGGACTTTTGGCTTTAGGATCAGGTTATGAAGCCCCAGAGAATGCTCATGGAATCGTATCAGAAACCTTAAACCCTTGACCCCAAATTTTAAACCCTGCATCCTAAACCTTGGAAACCCTAAGCCCCTAGACCCTAAACCTTAGAGGAAACCCTGCGGAGGTTCACTGGGAAAAACTGGCAGAAGTCGGTGGAAGCCATCCTCGCCTTGCAGGCACCGGTCGGCGAAGGGCTTTAAGCGGGTAGAGCGTAGGGTTTAGGGATTAGGGTTTAGGGGTTAGGGTTCAGGGTTTAGGATTGAATTTGAGGTTTTGGAGGTAAGCGTTTTAATTTCAGGGTCACCAAAAGGGCTTCTGTACGTTTGGGATTTAGGGCTTTGGGGTGTAAGACTTTCGGCTCTTAGCAGGGCTGCTTGCCCCTTTTCGAAATCCGATGCCTTAATTATTAAACCGTAAAACCGACCAGCGCCCAAATCCTGAACCTTCCGCAGAATCCAGGCCACACGACCAAACCCCAAGACCTCGAAAGCTGAAACCTAACGGCATTAAAGCTAGGTTTAGGCTTTAGCCCTTAAATGACCACAGGAGCTTTGTCCAATCCCATCAAGCCCTCGCAGACCCTCACCTTAAAATCTTCATTGCAGGAGTATCTCCAGAGCAGTGGGCTGATAGATGCCTGTGGCTCGATCCTCGTGCGGCCCAAAGCAGCAAAGCAGGGATAGGGTTTCGGGTTTAATTGAGTTGGGTGGTTGAAGCAATGACTTCAGCTTACGTGCTTTGAGGTGTGCCCCTTTCCACTCTGCATGAATGGGTGTTCCAAGTTCGCCCTAACCACGTTTCAAGCTTTAAGCGTTTTCGCGGAGTTGTTTGAACCTTTAGTTGACCAAACTTGGTACTTGGGCGTTTTTTGAATGGTTTTCCTCCAGGATTCTTCAGGGTTCCCGTGCTTTTGTTTACCAAAGCCGTTGTCTGACTATCAAGTATCTTGGATGGGAGTTTCCGAAAATTAGGGGTACCTTATTTGGGGTCCTTTTATTAAGGATCCTAAAATTTGGGGTGCTATATTAGGCTCCCCTATTTTCGGAAACTCCCGGATTAATCCGAAAAGAAGGGGCGCCTTAGCGGCCGAGGGCTCCCAGAGTGGCGGTGTGAGCATGTCAGGAGGGTTTAGAGTTTAGGGTTTAGGGTTCGGAGTTGTAGAGTTGTAATGTAGGAATCTGATTTTGTTGCCCTGGCCCTCTAACATCCGAATAAAAGGATTCATATAAGGAACCGTTATAAACACCCAGGGTTTCTTAATCAGGTTCCTACATTAGACACGAGGGTTCGTAGAGTTCAATGGGTTCGGGGGCTGCGGATCTGCAGTGCTCGAGGGCTTGGATTCGGATTTATCTACAGGGCCCCCAACCGCAGGATCGTCTCTTGTTTCAGCCGGAACCATCGAAAGCGTGAGCCGGATTCCAAGACCACTAACCGTACCAAAGGGGCCTGAATGATTGCCTATACTATTTTTGGGGGGGTCCCTTATTATGATTCTAATCTAACGGGCCCCAAAACCCTATTCTAATCATTAAGGCCTATAGCACCTACCGTCAACCCTTCTTCCGAAACCCTATAAACCCTGAAACACAGATCTGGAAACCCAGACGACTGCGGCGCTTCCACCCTCAGCTCAGGTTCTGGACAACTCAAGTAGCGAGATGCGCGTCATGAGCCGGTTGCCCAGTCAAGGTCTTATTAATATTTTTAAGGTACAGGGCTTCGGGTTTAGGCCACTGAGGCGTTTCTAATATAAAGTAAAAGCCAGAAAGTTGGAATATGATTCTCCTAAGCCCTTTATGGTAAATTATAAGGTATCCTGCCCTGAAACCATATTCCAACTTTCTGGAGTTCCCTTTAAGGTTTTTTGGTTTAGGGATAGAAGTCGGAATAAGGAGCAAGAGTATTCCCTTATAGCCCCCAATATGCCATAGAGTTCCTTACTACGTGTCTACCAGAATCCAGTCCAAGAAATTGCCCTAAACCCAACACCCCCACCAATCAAAGAAGCAAAAGCACTCCTAAACTTAGGGATACTTAGAAATAATTTTTAGTTTTTGGTTATTAAAAACACTAATTATCATTATTGCTTGGGTTCCAAGTTCTGTATAGTAAACCCTAATCTCATGATGAAGTCCCCTTTATTCAAAGGGGAAAAGGAGGGACCCTTAGTGGGAACCCATACCCTATAATGGGCTATATAATGGGTATATAATAGCTAAATTAAGGGTATATACCTAGGGGTCCTTATTAAGGGTCCCTCCTTATAACCTAAACCGCTTTGGGTTTACGCTCGGACTCTGGATTTTTAGGGGTTTGGGATGTAGGGTTTAGGGTTCATGGTTTAGGGTGGCTTAGGGCTTAGGGTTTAGGGATGCTTACGGTGGCTTAGGGTATTGGGGTGCTCTACTGTAGATAGAAGCAGTTATACTGCAGGATACCTCAACACCCTCGATTTCAATCCTTTCAATACAGCAGCCCATGCCTACGGGACGTATTGCATTTTGCAGGGGGGGGTTCGGGCAGAAAATGTTACGGATCAGCGGCTCCCTTCAGAATCCTAAACCCTAACCCTTAAGCCCTACGGCACCTATCCCCTAAACCGTAACCCTAAACCCTAGACCCTACAGAACCTAACCCCTAATTCCTAACATAAAGCCTAGCCTGGCAGCTCGGGAGCCGGCCGTCGACCCTAGCACCTCCCGTCTCTGAGTATCTGGACTCCATAGGAACGTAGTTCCCTTTTGGCAAGTATCCTAGCCAAGAAAGGAACGTAATCCCTTTTAGGAAGTACCTTATAGGATCCCAGATATGAACCACAAGAAGGAGCGTGTAGGTTTGAGGGTTTAGGGCCCATTTGGGTAGTTCTCTACATTAGCGTCCCTCTTTAGATCCCAAATATAGTACAGGCCCCTTTATCAAGAAGGACCTTGAAAGGCACCCTAATTTAGAGAACTACCCATGTAATGCCGCAAACAGCAATTAAATAATGATAGCAGCAATAATATTGTTGGTATATTAAATAAGAAGAGAAACATTGATAATAGTAGTTAAAGGTTACAATCGTCGTATATTAATAAGACTTGATAGAGCTGAATAAGGCGCATTACAACAGAATATAGTCAAATACCATATGGGGGGGTACAGATAAAGACTCGTCCTTAAGGTTCCGGTTAGAAGTATAGGCAAGTGACCCCAATACCCCATTCTAGCCTTATCCTAACAGGATACCATAGGGGGAGGGGGGGTCGCCAAACCGCAACTATATATATATATATATACACGTTAACCATGTAACAATAAGTGTCAGAACATAAAAACTCTAAACACCAAGCTGTTGCAGTCAAAATCTTTGCCTCAAAACTGTCAGCGATCCTATGCCTAGACCCTCAACAGCAACTTGCACCACCAGTGGAGCTGATGGCTCTGTTGCAGTGCACCTGGAAAAGCAGTTCTCTGCTTCTCTGCAACAGCGGATACTCCTGAATCCCCGTGTGGCCTTAAAGCTGCAACCTGCGAGGTTCCAACGAGGTGTTGTGTCCCGCCAGAGACTAAGCAGAAATCCCCTCGGTGAAAGGACCCGCTTGGTAAACCTAGACATCCAAATGGGGCAGGTGCTAAGGGACTTCTCTGCACTTGAAAGAAAAGCCCCAAAGCCTAAGCTCCGTTTTGGGAGAACCCTAAACCCTAAACCCTAAACCCATCCATCTTCGAAAGCTTCCATGCGAGATACCCAGACGAGGTCTCCAGGAATTGGAAAGACGCTGGTGCCAGCCCAGGTCGTCACCAAGAAGGCCTGAATCTTCTGTAAAACCTGCATGGTCCACCAGATGGCGAGTGTTATATAATATCTATCTATATAGTCTTCATATAACTAGAAATACCACACAACGTATTCTCGTGACGAAGACCCTTAGATTTCCATTTCGGGGCTTGCAATCAATCTCTCGAATATCGGTGGTTTGGGCGTGTTGGAAACGGGATGAGGGATCTGGCCTTGCGGGATGCGCTGAATGACCGAAGCGCAATGTGTGTGTGTGTGTGTGTCTCTCTCTGTGTGTGTGTGTATGTGTGTGAGCGAGCTTGCTTGCTTGCTTGGCCGGCTGGTTGCTAGGAGTTCTTTTCTTCCAGTAGTGTTACTGTTGGTTTCTATTCTTGCTGGAGTTAATGTTATTATGGTCATTATTACTACAAGTCCATGGGAGCAGCTAGCAGTATTGTGTTGAAGACCGAATTCGCTTGTTCTTCGTAGCATTATTATCTCTCCATCGAGGTAGTTTCCAGGGGTTCACATCAAAATATGACCGTCTCTTCGTGAGAATGTGAAAATGACGGCATGTACGGTTCCTTGCGGCGCCTCTTCAAAGCATAGCATAACGTACCCCAACAGCCCATTCTGACTATGAACGCCCCTTCATCAAAACCCCTCCTCACATCCGATACATCCCTACAAGAACCGGTTTAAGAACACTATAAAGCCCCATCGTAAGCTTAAGCCCCTAAAACCTAAACCCTAGACCCCAGGCCCTTAAACCCCTACCCTTCAACCCCTAAACCCTTAAACCCTAAAGCCCGATTACGGTTGATGATGTAAATCCTGCATTACCTTCAGGACCTTGAACTATGGGAATTATGGTATTGCTTACTATGGGTAATGCAGGATTTAGATCATCGACCTAAACCCTAAAGCCCTATAGATCCCTGGAAGGAACCCCTTAAAAGGTACTCTTATAGATCCCTTCAAAGGAACCCTAGGATTTGTATCACCAACCCATTATTAAGGCCCCCTCCCCCTACCCCCCTACGTGCCCGAAGGTGGCCATCCTGTTGCCAGGGCCTGTGGCAGCTCTTGAGCTGAAAAAGAAGCCATGCACTTGGGGACTCTAGGGTTCTAGGGGTTAGGGCTTTAGGGGTTTAGGGGTTTAGAGTTTTAGGGTTTCAGGGCTTTAGGGCTTTGAGGTTTATGGGTTTATGGGTTTAGGGTTTTAGGGTTTTAGGGGTTTAGGGGTTTAGGGTTTAGGATGCCCGGGTCCTAAGTCCTAAGCCTTGAGCCTTGTGCCTGTCGGCTTCTGCTAAGCATCACAGTTGACCCAGCCGTTTCCCATCTCCTGACTCTAAGGCCGTACATGGTTGTCCACTTGAATATTTGGGGGTCCGGGCTTTGGGGTTTAGGAATAGGATTTAGGGTAATTATTGATTTTAGGGAGAACGTGCTAAAGGAATGGGTCTTTGAAGCCCTCTGAATTGTGAAGCACAGGCTGGATTCGAGCTGCATAATACTTCAGTGTGTTCAGTCTGTCTTGCAGGAACGATGATGCTTTGTGATGTTGAGGGGATCAATTTACTTGCACGAGGACATCTTCGCAGAAGTACTTGAAGCTCCCTAGCTCGATCCGGCGAGCTCAGCAAAGGGAAGCGGTGATTCGGGTTGCTACAGTGCGACGTGCAGACCGTGCTGTGTGTGGGAAACTGTTTCAAGCTGTAGTTTCAAGATGGTGTTCCGATGCAAGAATGTCTGGCGTATGTCTTCGTGTGCCGAGACTAACCTGGCAGAGACTCTTTGACCTGATGTCAGAGCACGTGTCTTGAGGTTATATAGCCAGAACATCCCGCAACACAGACGCGTAGGATGATGCTGCAGGAGTACATACCACAGACTATCCCGAAACCCTGCAGCATCACGCATCACACTGCCAATGCCGCCAAAGAGCAAGCCAAAGAAGGACCCTGCATGCATTTGACCGGGTCACGGGTTTAATTCAGGCATCTGAATAATTGCAGAAAAGGGTCCATATACCATATTTACTCGTTTCTATTTCTTCGGGTGGAGGCCATACTTGCTGGGATTTATGGTTAAGGATTTCGGCTTTAACGACTTAATATCGTAGATTTCGGGCTGGGCTAAGGAGCTACTGCACTCAGATGAACACATCGAACGGCGGGAGAAGCAGTGGAAGCAAGATTTATAGTGGCCTCCAACTGATGGGGCCGCGTTTATCTCAACTGGTGAGAGATACTGTGGATGGACAAAATCCTTCATGACCCTAAGGCCTCTAAACTATGGGAACTTTAGGGTTTAGGGTTTAGGGTTAAACTATGGGAACTTTAGGGTTTAGGGTTTAGGGTTTAGGGTTAAACTATGGGAACTATGGTATATTCCTTATAAAGGGTAATGCAGGACTTTGTTCAACAGTACGAATTAAGTTCCTCAGCAAACTGTCTGCTTGCTGACAAGTTATATCTCGAGAATGTCTCAGGCCGACTCAGGTCCATACCTCCTCAGAGGGGTACTTAGAAATATTTTTGTAACCTTTAGTTATTATAGTCGCTAAGAAACACCTAAAATTACAACTTTTGCTAGGGTTCTAAGTTCAGTATAGTCCTGGCCGGCGAGTCCGACTTTCTAGCGACACTCTGGCTCAGTGAAGATATTGGCATGGGACACAGGGGAATGCCAAAGTTGATCCATGGATGACAGCATCCACCACAGCCACAGGCGAGCCCAGCCAAGTCAAGCCCTAATATTACCAAAACCCCTGTGCAGGCCGCGTAGCACGAGACTCTGGCACTCTCCGCCCCCCCCCCTGCCGACAGCCACTGCTCCGTTAGCCCGCGCACATGTTCATGTCCTGAAACCCTCAAACTTCCTGAGGCCTTCAATCCATCCAAAGAGCCACACCCCCAACAAAAATCCTGAAGACGTCTTAGAAAGCCCGAAGCCATCATTCATCCTACAAGCCCAAAATCTTGAAATCGCCTAAACTCTACCTAAACTCTAAACCGAACACTAAACTCTAAAGCCCTACATAAACCCTAAAGCCCCAAACCCCTATATAAACCCTGAACCCGAAACCCTACAACCCTAAAACCCTTAGCCCAAACCCGGCGAGGACCAGGTCCTCAAGCGGCCCGCGCAAGCCAAGAAGCGCCCGGCGGCGAAGAGCGCCGCCTCACAAGCGCAGGCAGCAGCCAGACCTTCCAAAATCCCTTAATTAAGGAATAATTATAGTAGGATCCCTATTATGATTTAAGGTATATTCCTTAATTAAGTGATTTGGAAGGTCTAAGCAGCTTACACTCTACACATGGGTAGTTGCCAAAATTATTGTTCCTTTTTGGGTACCCTAAATAATAGGTGCCGTGTTACAGAAAGGGACCATAATTTTGATAACCACCCACATATGTGTTCAATATGTATTCCATATACATATTTGACATGTAAACATATTGTACAGATATGGCACATATAAGTAGAAGCAGCATGAAAGAGCATGTGTATGCATATGAATATATACATGTATATATATATATATACTGACATAGATATAGATATGTTGTGAGGTGTGCACAAATGCATATACAAAAACACTCATTGAAAATGGGAAGATATGTGACTCGCAGTCTCTCTCTCTATATGTGGAATTATATATATATATATATATATATATATATATATATATATATACACACACACACATGTATATATATATATATATATATGTATACACATACGTGCATACATACATACGTACATACATGCATACATACATATTTATGTGTCCCTGCCGTTCTTTCGCGATCTCGTGTCGTTTCTTTGCTTGTTTACCTATCTATTACTTGCGTGATCTCTTTGTGTCGTGTTTTCCCTGAGGGAGAAGCATGTTCTGTTTCGGTCCACAGGTCGGAGTTTGGTTCCTGCTCAAGCTTTGGAATGCGACACAGATTTAATAAAACCCTAAACTCTAATCCTAGACCCTCCATATAAATGTACGTAGCCACAACTAGCATGTCTTTCGTTGCCGCGGTTCGGCCTGCATTGCCGGCAGTTCTTGATCCATACACTAGAGTCGAGGTTCGGGTTGTTGGAGCTTTTCTTTTATTTGAACGGATTTCTAGAGTACAATTTTCATTATTCCGGTGTGGCCAGTGTCCTTGCTCGAAGATCTTTGACGGCTTTTTTATTCCTTCCGGCAGAGTTGTCCTTTCTTGTTCCAGGCGTCTTGACATCACTGCACAAAGTCTTTTGGTCCTAGGAATTAGGCTGCCGGAAATTCTCCAAAGTCTGCAATCCTTGCCGCTTAGTAGAGTTTGTGGCCCTGATATGACCGAAGCTTGACAGCTGCCTACGACATCACATGCTGTGTTAAGGGATTTAGGAATAGGTTTCACAAGAGTCTGGGGGCTCTGGGAGTGGGTTACAGGTGTGCTTGAGGATCCCTCGTGCCTACGATCTTAGAACCTTAGGCCGCGAGTTGAGCATGAAATTGGAAGCCGCAGGACGAGACTTCAGTTGATTGCTTGTTTGGTTTGCAGCCACCGAATAATGTAGGTGTCCGAAAGATGAGCACCTCCTGATCCCCTTAGACCGTCTGGTTCCTGGTAATATAATCCCCAATATTGGTCCCCATAACCCATTCCCCCATTCCCTACCAAGCACCGGACAGCAGAGTGATCCTATAGTTTACCGCAAAACCCTATTCAACGGTTGATGATATAAAGCCGGCATTACCCATTACAAGGAATATGCCCATAGTTCCCATGGCTTAGGGTCGTTAAGGTAATGCAGGATTTAGATCTCCAGCAGTAGTTATTTCCCCCTAAACCCTAAACCCTAAACCCTAAACCCTAAACCGTGTGGTTATTTCGGCCCGTATCCTTTTGCAGCAACAGCCTGACGACCCTGGGCTTCTTATCCAATGCTCACCGGGCTCTTGAAGCCCTAATATAGGGGCCTTAAGAATTACCTGTACTATGTTGGAGGTTCCTTATAGTAATGGTAGTATACTGGGCCCCAAAATCCTATTTCTGATTATGGAAGCCCTTATAGTAGGCGAACTCGCCCCAAAGCAGTTCCAAGCCATCTCGCAGTACGTCCTCGTGTCCTCCTACACGGAGAAGCACGGACATGTGCAATCCCCTCGCATCAATGAAGCGAAGGCGCGGACTCGGAGCACGGATGTCTTAGACTGCGGGGCTCGCCGTGTGCATCGGTGGCATCGCAATCGTCCTACAAAAGGGGCCGTAGTAATCACCTATACTAGTTTGGGGGTTCCTGATTACACTTGTAGTGTAATAGACCCCAAAACCCAATTCCAATTATTAAGGCACCTATATTATGCTTGAGGCTTCAGGGTGAACTCTTTGGACCTGGGTTTTTGTTAGTGAGGCCTCTTTGGCTGATTCTCGTGGTTAATAGGTGCGAGAACCCAAAACCTTCAACACATGGGGCTTCCACGAAATTTAGGGTTTAGGGATTTAGGGTTTAGGGTTACTTGATTTAGACTCTAAACAGCAGGAGACACTGGAACTTAAGAATCCCCTCTCCTATCCGCTTTAAACGGATCCAAAGTGCTCCAAGCCCTCCATGAAGCCTAGTCAAAAATCTGGTCTTCTGGGCTAAAAGTAGGGAGGTGCACCAAAATTCTGCGAAGTAGAAGCCTCATGGGCCCATGAATCGAACCGGGTCGTCCGATATCCTAGAGCCATTTTCACGCTATAGTACAAGCAGCCTCAATAATTTTCGGGTACTATTCCTCACGGGTCCTCCCTGGAGCAATATACTCAAGTGTACCCCTAAAACACTTTCTAGTTTTTGAAGGCGTTATACTTCACTTATTAATGCTTTTATCTCCGTTCGCCTGCCTTTATTTTGAACGCCGAAGGCGAAGCCCTGGAAACCTGAGTATTCGATACTTAGAGGATCATGAACCTTACTTACTAAGTCCCCGTGAGCCTTTAAGTATTCCTTCACGTCAAGGAGCCAGGATACAGAGTCTAAGCATTGAGGCTTTTTTTTTAGAGGGGTTTAGGGCTCCGGGAGCTGGGAGGTAGGATGTCGCATCACTAAGCGATAAACGCTAACCCCAACAATGTCGCAAGCCCCAAAAATTCGAAACCCTAGACCCTCTAATATACCCTAAACTTGACCCTGAAACCCAAACCCCCTCTTCAGGGGACCCTATGGTAGAACCTACAGTACCCGTTTAAGGCACCCTTTAGGAACCCTGAAAGCAACTCAACCCTTAAGAGCCCTCTGAAGTGGCCAGGGCATAACCGTCTTCCAGCGGACGCAGGGGTGCCGAGCTGAGGATCTGATGGCAGGGTTTAGGAATCTAGGGCGTAGGGAGTTTATGGTATACCTAAACGCACCAATTACACCCTACTGTTATTATACACGAAATACCCAGTATTAGAAAGACCACAAGGGCTCCATTCACGGGAGAGGGGGGTACTGGTAGTTGGGTGTAGCGTTTAGGGTAAATTAGGGTTTTGGGTTATAGGAGGGTCTATTATGTTTAGGGTCCACAGCGCAATCTGGGAGTCTTAACAAGTAGAGTAGGGTGTGTACATTGTACAGTGGGACTTCGGTTTCCGCGTTACGGTGTTCCGATTTGGGGGTTTGGGATTGTTAATGCTGCAGGAAATGGTTTGCACATCTCTCAGGGTAGACCGAGCTGTTCCCTGCACTGATGAACCCGAAGTTCTCATGAGGAAGTCTTAGCGTTTGTATAGGATCTGATACGGTTTAGTGAGGCTTGACATGGTATTCATAGGCTAACTTTCGCTTTTCGATAGGACCAGGACCTTAACCCTGAGACCCTAAGGGCATATCGGGGCCTTGTTCAAACCGCGTTCTCAAAGCTTGAGCTGAGGAGTGCGGAGGAGTTTGGGACCCTCACGCCGGTTTGGAGCCACGCAGCAGCACGGGCTTAGGGCCTTAGGGTTGGAGGTTTGGGGCTTCGGGTTGTTGGGTTTAGGGTTTAGGGTTTAGGGCTTCAGGTTGTTGGGTTTAGGGTTTAGGGCTTCAGGTTGTTGGGTTTAGGGTTTAGGGCTTCAGGTTGTTGGGTTTAGGGTTTAGGGTTTAGGGCTTCAGGTTGTTGGGTTTAGGGTTTAGGGTTTAGGGCTTCAGGTTGTTGGGTTTAGGGTTTAGGGTTTAGGGCTTCAGGTTGTTGGGTTTAGGGTTTAGGGTTTAGGGCTTCAGGTTGTTGGGTTTAGGGTTTAGGGTTTAGGGCTTCAGGTTGTTGGGTTTAGGGTTTAGGGTTTAGGGCTTCAGGTTGTTGGGTTTAGGGTTTAGGGTTTAGGGCTTCAGGTTGTTGGGTTTAGGGTTTAGGGTTTAGGGCTTCAGGTTGTTGGGTTTAGGGTTTAGGGTTTAGGGCTTCAGGTTGTTGGGTTTAGGGTTTAGGGTTTAGGGCTTCAGGTTGTTGGGTTTAGGGTTTAGGGTTTAGGGCTTCAGGTTGTTGGGTTTAGGGTTTAGGGTTTAGGGCTTCAGGTTGTTGGGTTTAGGGTTTAGGGTTTAGGGCTTCAGGTTGTTGGGTTTAGGGTTTAGGGTTTAGGGCTTCAGGTTGTTGGGTTTAGGGTTTAGGGTTTAGGGCTTCAGGTTGTTGGGTTTAGGGTCAAGTCCAAGCTGGGGTAGTACAATAGTCGCAGTGGTTAACTGAACAGTATCCGTGATAATCCTTCTTGTTATAGCTACACCGTAAAGGACCCCCGTAGGTTTGTTCTAATACAGAAAGCCTCTATAGATGCTCTTAAAGAGCAGTGGTCCTGCCGGTTTTGTTGAATATTTCAACACCTTCTAGGCAACTGTTGAATCGCGCTTAACTTTCGTACACTGTAGTCCTTTCATAAGAAGAATGCAAACGTCTACACCCTGAACCCCTAAACACTGAACCCCCGAACCCCAACTCCTTAAACCCTTAGCTGCCTGGAGGCCTCCCAAAAACAGCGCCTTATTATCTTACTGAAGAAGTTTCGCATATAGACCATCGGGTGGCATCGTTTCCGATACTCCTAAATGAACCGTAGCATCCTTGTCAAATGGAGCCCAGAAAGAGACCCAGGTCTTCAAACAAAACTAAGAAGCGCATTCTCGAAAGCTCCAGAGGGCACCGGAGGGTTATCGATATTTCAGGTCACAGGACGTTTAAAGCGGGTTCCCCATAAGCGAATGCCCTAAACTCCCTAAACCCCAAGCCCTCAAATCCCAAAGTTTGTGACGCCCAAGCTGAGGCTGCACGGACTTCCCGAGCCCAACCTACATGCGCCTAAAGCCGCAGACTGGTGTTTTAGGTTCGTGGTTTCATGCTAGCCTAACCTTGAACCCTAAACACTTAAACCCCCCAAAACTCTGTACTGTGATCAGAGCAACATCGACCTGGTTTTGCTTGTTGCTGGACACTCGCAATCGAAGGGGTCACTACACTGCCTAGTTGTAGGTCGTTCTTCTCGGCGAGGGTGCCAGAGTACACCAAAATACGACTTAACAAGTACGAAGAACAGTAAGAATTATAATCATAATAATGCCAGTCAGAATGTTGTTCATAAGAACAACGGGTGATAGCAGTAGCAACGAATAAAAACAAGCCGTACCAGTAAGAACAACCACACCACTGCCTCAGCCAGCCTGTGGTCGACTCTCCACGTTTTTGTGTTAGTTGTGTGGGACTGGTGCCTACGACAGAGGTCTTGGTCAACCAGGGCTGAACCATTAGCCGTGTATGTTCATGACAGCTTTACTATTGCTCTCAGGTGTGCGAACCGTGCCCGCACTCGGATCTACACTGTTTCAGAGGCCGGGGCTACATCAGCGTGTGCGTACGAGAGCCGGCTTGTGTGCGGGATCGGTGGTGGCGATAGTGGCGATGCCGATGGTGATGCTGATGACCATGATGACGGTGACGATGATTCTGATGATGATTGTGACCACGATGATGTTCACAAACGGTGGTCTTGATGGTGATAACGACGGTGATGATAAGGATGGTCCTTATCATGATGGCAACGATGATGAAAAAGTCGATGCATCACTCATGTAATGAACCCCTTGGTTATGAGTTAGGAGGATGAGGAAGAGGAGTACGATGACGACAATTCTGAGGAGACGGAGGAGGATAAGGAGGAGGAGGAGGAGGAGAAGGAGAAGGATGCTGATGATGCCGGCTTCTAATTTCGGAACTGCCGGCCGGAAGCATGGATGCAAGCAAGTAAGAAGGGGAAGCCTTATCAACATGAATCACCGTTCATGTTCCAGAAGTTCATGTAATGGCTTAGACTCTGTCTTTGTCAACTGATGTTTTGGTTCCATTGGCTTTCAGGAGAATTTAGCCAAAATCCATGCCTGTGGTCGGTGGGTGCTCGGTTGTAGACCAGCACGTGGCTGCCATACCGATCCCGGCAAGCCAACTCTCTTAACAATAATAATAACAGTAACAACCAACAAGATAGTAAGAGATACAATAACAGGGATAATGAACAAGAGTATTCCATCACGATACATCCGATAGCCCTCTTTCAATTCTAAGGACACTCTCCACTTCAAAATCTACTCCGGAGATGACAACATCGATAAGTGGAAAACCATAAACCTGTCAGGTTTCAAGGTTTAGTTTAGTTTTAAACAGACACCTCGGATCACAAGACAGAATCAGGTGGGCTCAGATGCCACCGTCTCTGCTTATGCATTCGACGTGACTCGGCTATTCTGCCCATTAGAGGACTCCGAAGGAAGCAACTATGGAGGCTGCTTAAAAGCGCTGCTATCAAAGCATCTGGGTACACACCGGACATGCATGAAGGTGTTCAGAAATGGCTCGGGTATTGTTTCTGGACCTCGGAGGAGGGTTCAGGGTTCGGTGTGTCGGATCTGCTGTGCCGACGTGGGGGTCTGAAGAATGACCATGGTAAACCCTCCCAAGCGGATATGAATTTATGCGTCCATGGCGTCTAGACTTTGTAGTTTCGAGGGTTTCGGGAGTTCAAGGTCTTGAGGTCCTTTTTTAAGGAATACAGTCCAACCCCCCACCCCCAAAAGGCAACAAACAACCGACACCATGAACCTGAAGTGCTCCAAGGCATCTTCAGGCAAGATGAAACTGTTGAACAGCGTGGAGACCGGCGGTGCAGTTGCCTGCCATGATGCTCGGACATTGATTAGGAGTTTGGGGGGCGGTTGAGTTGATGCGTCAGTACAGAAGCTTCCGAACGTAAGCACTCTGTTTCTTACAACCTGTGACTCTACACCACAGGGGGCTTCAGGAGAAACATGTTGGTCGGAACAAGTACTAATGCTATGCCCTTGTACCCCCTATATTATAGTCGTGTATAGTCGGTGTAGAATCTACTCCCCCACGCCCAATGAGACTCTACCGCCTAAATCCAGACCCCAAAACCGTATTCGCTAAATCCTTGCACAACCTCTAGTGAAGCAGCTCACATCCTGAACGAGCGGTGTGAGGTCTCTTTATCGCGTGCCTTGCCTGATTCTTTAAAAGCGGGGTTGGGTTTTAGGTTGGGGTCCCAGGGAAAAACGACTTGGAACTGAGGGTTTGTCGGGTTTTCGGGTGAGGAGTTAAGGATTTAAGCATGGAAGGTTTGGGGTTTAAGGTTGAGGCTTTTAGATTGGGGTTGGTGCTTCAGGGCTAGCATGCGAGATTTTGCAGTTTGATTATTAGCTGTTTTCTATGTTGGTTTAAGTTCTGGGATTCATGGCTCTCCAGGAATTCAGTCGTGCGGCAAGAGGCGGACATGACTGCCAAACCCTGAACCCGAATCCCCGAATCCTTAAACGGTGAATGAACCTCTTACGTAGAGGGGTGCTGCATGGCGTGTCTCGCCTGGAGTAGAGGGGTTCCAGTTTAGGGTTTGGGGTTTGGGTTTAGAGTGTTCAATGTGGCTTGAAGGCCTTGCCAAAGCAAGCAAGCATCCCTGGCACCAATCCTGCCGAACGAGTGCGCATCAATCATCAGATATGATACCCCTTCATTTCCTTGATGTAATCGTAGGATAGAATCACCACGATTCCAATTATTAAGGTCGCCCTCAACAAATCTTTCAAACTGGTTCTTACATGGTCGTCCGAAGAGAAAGCCGAATCCATCAGTACCCGAAGCGAAAACCCAAACAGGGATTAAGTAAGGTTTAGGGCAATCGAACCGAAAGAAGCCTCCCTAAACAATAACGCTCAGTCTCAAGCATCTTCAGGGACAAATAAACCCTAAACCCTAAACCCTAAACCCTGAGCTGTTTAAACCCTAAACCCTAAACCAAAGAGCAGACTTCAAAAAGGAGCTCAACAAAAAACCCTAAACCTTAGGGTTTAGGGTTTAGGGGTTTAGGGTTTAGGGTTTAGGGTTCATAACTTAAGGAACGTAAACCCTAAATCGTAAACCGCAAGGCCTTTAAAAAACAACGTAAGGCAATGAGCGCATCCTCGCCGTTGCGAACTACATGGGATCGGCTCTTGGTCTGCGATGGGTATCTTTTTTGGGGATGTATTCCGCTGGTTGCAGGATTTCTGGGTTTTGTGGTTTAAGGATTTAGGAGTCTAGGGGTTTAGGGATTTAGTGGTTTAGTTTCGGCTTTAGGGAGTTTCGGGGTAAGCTTTGAGGCTTATAAAGCATCGAAGTACTTCAGGCCTTCATAAGGTTCAGCTTGGTGGTTGGGCGGTGGGACGGAGCTTTGTGGGAGGGCAAGCTTCGGTCACAAAGCGAACATGAGGAAGCTACTGGAGATGCAACTCTATCCAAAGGCGAAAACGTGCCCGATCAAACCTTGAGCTTCACTGACAACCCAGCAGCCCCAAACGACCCTATACGCTAAAAAACCTAACCCGTTTAAAATCTAAAACTCCAAACCACTCAAACCCTAAGCCATAAAACCTTCAAGCTCAAAACCCTAAACTCCTCAGCCCTAAACCCCTAAACTCCTAAACCCTAAACCCTAAACTCCTAAGCCTTAAACCCTAAATTCCTACACCCTAAACTCCTAAGCCCTCATGTTATGTCTCTGTTGCACTGCAGGTGGGGCTCTTCCGGCTGCAGGCCGACGGCCGACTGGTGGAGCGAACTTGCTTGCAAGAGCATGCGCCCTGGCAGCCTCAGCTTTCGGGAGGTTTTCTGTTTACGGTTTTGGCGTTTTGGGGGGATTTAAGGGGTTTAAGGGCAAGGGGTTTAAGGGCTTAGATTTTATAGGGCTTAAAGACTTAAGGTTTAAGGGGTTTAAGGGCCTAGAGTTTATAGGGTTTAAGGACTTGAGGTTTAAGGGTTTAAGGGCTTGGGGCTTAGTGGTTTACGGGTTTTTGGCGTTTAGGGGTTTTAGGGCTTAAGGCTCAGAGTGTAGAATGGTAGTGTTGCAACGTAGTTGAAGCTGTTGCAGGTACTTAAGTTTGTTTGCCTTGTCGTTTCGGCTGCAATATTGTGCAGGTTCTTGCTTTCAAGATTGCGAGGGATACCCACTGGTACTAGTCGACGGATGCATGCATGCTAACCACGTCCAGGGCAGTCTAGATGCGGCCGGTGGCTGTGTTCATACAACACGAGTAGGATTTCCGAGTCGCGAAACATAAATGCAGGAAGAAGAGCAAGTTCAGTTCAGACGATGCACCCCTGAAACAGCAATTGCGACGTTGGCAGCGGGGATTTTGGAGATGGTTCTTCAGGTATAGACTTGAATTGTATGCAAACGCTGGTCATGACCAAACCCTTCGACTTGTGACGTGCGTGGGGGGGGTGTGGGCTGAAGCGGGCTTGGGGGCACCCCGTTCGGGAGCCGGTCGCTGCAGTAAGTAATGTTGTAGGGCTTGTATGGTACGACCACTATGAGGCATTGCCATGTGGACTTCTTGGAATAGGGATGTATATTTTTGCCGGGCAACAGAAACTTCATTTGTTTTATGTTTTTTGGATTGAGAACTGTACTTTAGCCACCGATTATTTTGATTTCCCACACCAAGATGTAAAACTTTTTGACTTTGTCGCAGAACTTTAATTACTATTGGGCAGTTTGTTCCATGTGGCATGTCCCTGGTAGATTGATTTTCACTGTGCAGTGCATTAGGCGGTTGATCATGAGAGGTGCCTGCATGCACTGTGTTGCACGATAGATTTTTGCGTTTTGCCTGCATCGACTCATGTGACGCATGCCGCTTCAGTCTTGCATGTTGCCCGTATGAGGTCATGTGCAAGGGCTATGATGCATGAGCATTTGTTCTTGAAATCTTGCTGCCTGCATTACCATATCGCATGGTAGCGTATTTTGGTGTTTCTTTTTTCCTGCATCTGCATGAGCTCATGTGCAAGCGGCATCATGTGCATTCATAGCATTCTTGCATGCTGGCTTGAGTACTGTTATCACGGTGGCATTTTGCATGCCTCAGCTAGTGTGCCTGGTTCTGCTGCAACTTCTTTGCTGGCACCCTGTTGCGCCGTTGCGGAGTGCTGGCACGAGTTCAGGTGCAGTGTGTGTTGCCTTTGCGTTGTGGCTCAGGGGTCGCCGCGGCCGATTGCAGCTTGCTATGTAAGTGCTTTTGGGCCCAGGGGGTGCGGCTTGCTTGCGCACCTGGGATGATCCTGCTGCGCTGGATGTAGTGCGTGTGTGCACCGTGGAGGTACAGTATCTCAGTATCTCTATTGCCACTGCCACACTGCGCTATCGTTTGCAATGCTTAAGCTGCTTATACTGTCGCTTAGCGTAGCTATGTTTGCGCTGCTCAGACTACATGCTTTCGTTGCAGTCCCTGGCAAGCACTGGTCACTAGACACTACACGGTACTTCAAGCGCGTGGTGTCGACGGTTGCCGCATGTGCCACATGTGCAGTCATGCAGTCAGGTTTGCCGCAGTTTGCGTCTGTTGCAACACAAGCTTTTGCTCATGCTCATGAATGCTCATGTTGACTCATGTTTGGTTGCCGCACGCGCCTCTGCTCGTAGCACTTCCAAAGTGTCACACTGTCACAATCAATCAACTACTTAGTTGGGCTGTAGCTTCGTTGCAAGCCACGGACTGTAGGTAGACGTATAGATTATAGGATTGCACAGGACCCTCACGTGTTTCAGTTTCATTGATTTCAATCACATAAGATAATCACATGCATGAGAGCATGCATTATGAAGTTCATTGAAGATCATGATTCATGACGCATTTTAAGCATTCATCGGGTAGGCTTTTGCTGACCGGTCTCCCTGTCTCACTCATGGCGGCCCATCCCGCCATTTCGTCAGTGTTATTTGCTCTCGGGCAAAAAGTTAGAACATCCAACGTTGGCGGGGTCATATCCAAGGCGGACTTGCTTGACGTGATCGTTGTATTTTGCGATTCGGAGGCATCGGCTTCGAATGCGGTTCAACGTACTCGTGAGGTGGTGCAACGTAGAGTGAATCGTTGGTTGAAGACGAACTCTCCGGAAAGAGCCGGCTATCTACACATTGTCGACGGTCTCCGGGCACCGCTCTCTGTGGAGTATTTTGGTCCTGATGTTGTGGTGGAGGTGCTCCGGCATTTCGGAGCCGTTATCACAGATGAGTCTCGAGGTGACTTTGTGCACAGGATGCAAGGGAGTGACAGTGCCACAGGAGAGGACATGGCAATTCATCTTGATCCTCACCCGGCTCCTGCTTGCCCAAATGCACCCATCAGTCGCATGGGTTCCATGGAATCCGAAGGGGCTGCTCGGACTGCCCGTGATGATGATGATGCTGAGAGTGGTGCTGCCGCTGCTGCTGCTGCCTCTTCTGGCACAGATGCAGTTGCGATGTTTGACCCTGAATTTCATCCTGTGCCTGCTGGTCCTGCCGTTGCAGCTGCAGAGGGAGAAGCGGCCGAAGATAATGTGCACAAAAGAAAAAAACGCAGGGTTAGGGGCAACAGTGATTCTGTGGCAACACTCTTTGATGAGTACAAGCAGAAATATCAACATTATTCCCACGATGATCTTGTCAGAGAGGTCATGTTGCATGAGAAGAATTGCACCCAATTTCGAGAAGACAGCTTGGCCAAAGATGGGACCATACAGAATCTGCAGAAGAAGTTGAAGACTGCACAACAACAACTTCGGCGAATAACGAAGGCCAAGACGAGAGCGAAAGCAAGAGCAGCATCAGCAGCACCAGCATCCACAAAAAGGAGAGCCAAAGGACAGCGACAGCAGCATGAAAGCAACACCTTGCCAGACTACCTTCGGGCTAAGCAGAAGTTGGCGATCACGCGGACAGGCGCGGGTGAAGATGCTCCAGGTAGATACCTCACGGTCCCTAGTACGGTGGCCCTGGCTTTGAGACGGAACTTGAGCAACGTGTCCTGTGCTGACCTGGGGTTGGTAATTCTGGACGACGCTAGCAGGTGGAGTGTGTCTAGGTCAGAGGTAAGGGCTGGGGCAGCTGCCACGGCTTCAATGCGTGAGTGGCATGCAGGGATGCTCCAGGAGATGTTTCATCCAGATGGTGCAGAGGATTTCAATCTGTCTTTGCACATCGTGTCCCAAGATGCAACGAATTCTGGAATCTGGCAAAAGCGCAAGTTGATTGCTCTTTTGTGTCATTCTGCCTATTTGGTGTCGTTGCCGTCCAAATTCAGATGGTCCTGGCATGACATGTTTCGCGAAATTCGGACCATTGCAGATGTGCAACCAGTGGAAGATGGAAGCGGCCAAGGCTCTGTTTCGATGACGACAAAAATGCTAAAGAGCATAAACTGCCCGACAGTGCATGACTTGGTTGCCAAGCATGCAGAGCTTAAAGCCGATGGTCAACAGCGTCAACAGCATCAACCCTCAGATGAGAAGCCCGCAGACGCAGATGCGAAGTTCCTTTGCGTAGAGTGGCAGCTGTAAGTCCGTAAGTAAGTTTTGCAATGTGTGTCGTGCGTTGATTTCGTGAGTTGACGTGTTTTTGTCTATCGGGAAACACGACAACATGACAACATACCCACTCCACATCTGCCCAAGTCCGGCCTGAGTCCTAAACCGAAGCCAAGACCTAGACAACCTAGATTGCCTAGTAGCCTAGACTGCATCCGCCTGTCTGTCTATGTTTATGTTGTCTGTACATTGCTGCTAAGGCGGGCTGACGACTCTGTCCAGTGGCCTGTCCATGTCTATGTCTTTGTGACAGACAGAGGACCAAATGAAGTTCTTGCGCGCAAGATATGGCAGTGTGTCAGCTCTGCATGTGAGCACGTGGTGGTGCTAGGAAGTGATTGCCTGGAGCATGCAGCTCATTTGGTCACAGTCAGCTCACTTAAGCTCGTTGACAAGCTCTTGCCATTGCAATTCGAAGGGAAAGGTCGTGCATGGAAGTACTTTTCATCGCTTGCGACTTTCTCCATCACCGTGCGGGATTCATCCAAAGACTTTTTCCAGATGTGGTGTCAAGAACACGGAGATTTGTCCGGTGTCAAGCACGCCAAAAGTCTTTGGCCGAAGTGCGTGGCAGGACGTTGGAATTCCTGCAGCGACGTTGAGCGTCGAATGCACGATTCTGGTGGGCAGGCTACGGTTTTACCGGTGATGCGACGACTCATGGGAGCCAAGCGCGAGGCGGCGCCAGCTAAAGAACACCAGAGCATCGACGAGATTGCTGTAGAGGAGACTGCTCATTACACCCAACAGATGGGCAGGTGGCGTGCCACCAGCCTCAAATGCGTGGAGGACCCGTTGTGGTGGACAGTAGCTGAAGCTATGAGGATGGCACGTTCGCCTGCACTGCACCTCTCGGTTCCTCGCGGCTTGCAGTCTGCAGCATGCATTGTGACATTGTGTGGCTGTGTGGCTGTGGCAATGCAATGCTTATAAAGTCTTGTAGTGATCTGTGATCTGTGCGCAGACAGACAGACAAATACGAACAGATGCGCGCCCGCCCGCCCGCGCGCACGAACACACACACACACACACACACACACACACACCACACACACACACAAACACACACACACACACACACACACACCGATACCCACACACCCACGCCCACACCCACACCCACGACCCACGCCCACGCCCGCACCCACACCTAGACGCACATGCAGCACATGCACACGCACACCCACATGCACACGGTGCACACGGGCATGTGCTGCTGGATGCGCCTCCGCAATGCTTGCCTGCAGTTACTGCCTGCAGTTGCTCAATCGTTTTCGTCGTAGATGTCCGCACATGGCACGCGGCAGCAGCAGTCATGGTCGGTCATGGTGACATGCCATCTTTTGTTGGAAATCTGTTATCTGATGTTGAACTGTTGCTTGTTTAGCCACGTTTCATGTAGGGTCACGGTCGCATGTGCCTGATGCAGTTTCAAACATCACGGTGGCAATCGGCGCGAGTACATCAACAGTCAGAGTATCAGAGTAGGCTGTCTGAACGGATGAGTTATCAAGTTATCAACATCATCTTCATCTTCAACTCATGTTCAAAGGAAATGATCATTGATCGATATCGGATCAGCACCATCACTGCGGTCATCGCCGGGTACTTCCTCACACAACCGTTCATCCGTTCCTCTTGACTCTCATGTCGTCTCATGTCTCATATCTGCTGCTAGCTCTCAGGCTGTCAGGCATATGTGTTGACTCGACCATGTTTTGTTGTCGCGTTCTCACTGTGTGCGGATGACTCGTCTCTTGTGATTGGACATGTTCATGCAGGCTTTCCTGAAAAAACACGTGTCGGAAGAGGACCTGGATGGGAAAGGCCATAAAATGGCGCAGCTTGTAGACGGGAAGGCTCAGCAGCTGTTCGAGGAGTTCGAAACACTGTTCCACGACACATCTGCGGGGGCTCTTCTGAGCATGCAGGAATTTCAAGCGTTGTCTGCAGTTGAATCGGACTTTGCTTTGGGTCTCTTGGCTCAGGCGCTCATGATGAATGCGTCTGGATTTGACAGGCGTGTGCGCCAACACTGCCTGGACTTCCCGCACCTGCTCCTTGTGTTAGCACGAGTACGCCCAGAATTTCCGGACAGGAGCCGTCAAAACATCGCCAAACTGTTGTTGAAGTGTGCAGCTGGACATACTCTTGATGCATCCACCAAGAAGATAGCCTCAATTTTCCAAGATGATGTGCAGAAGGCGGCCGACGATGGAACCCTTGGTGTACGCATGTACATATTCCTGAGGGCTTTGCGCCGTCTATGGTTTTGTGATGTGCGGGAGAACGAGCGGATTAACAAATGTCTCAAGTTGTTGGGGCAGAGATGCCCAAATGCAAACCTAGATCTTGTCAGCGCACGCTGTACCTTGAAATACATGCTTGGCACGGTAGGAGCATTACAGAGAGGACTGGACGTGAATGTCAAAACACGCAAGTGGTCACACATCGCCCCTTTGGCAGCAAGCGTGGCAGACACCTGCCTCGAACATTGGCAGGCGTCACAGGAGGTAATGGAGCAAGAGGAACGTTGGGCACCGGCCAGCACACCTCCATGGATGCCAACCCCAGAAGCTGTTGCTGCTGATGCTGCGTCCCCAGCTGCCACAAAAACTAAAGCGCCCAAGGTAGCAGCGTCGAGTCTTCTTGCCGCACATGTCAACAGAAGCCTCTTCCGCTTCTACGACAAAGGCGAATATCAACGCGGTGCTGAGATTGAGGTTCCCCCGCTGACGGCCGTGCTGTTTGTCAACAAGAAACAAGTTGCCCAAAACTCTTTGTGCTCTTTTCCAGATGCCGCAAACATGTATTTCATCAGCGAATCAGTTAATCGTGCTATCCGCTTGTTGAAGGGAACCTTGCATCATACGACTGATGGCTTTGTTTGCAAACCAAATCGCCCCTGGACATTTGTTTGGGCAGCAGACGCCGTGATGGAAGTTGTCAAAACCACTCCCAAGTCTTCGTCGCAGTTGGTTGCCGTTGCTGTACCTTTGCAGTGGTCTTGCAGCGCATCGTCGATGGGGCTAACAGGAAGAGGGGCTTGCACCGTGAGGGAGGATGAGCGACATGCACGTGTGGCCGAGGCTGGATCAGCTGAGCATCTGCCTGCACGGTTTGCTTGTGCTTGTGCTGATGTTGGTTGGTTGGCCTGGTTGGCTGTTTGCATTGGTTTTGTTCAGTGTTGCTTCCAGGGATGCTGAGGCAGCGCAGTGTTAACACTGTAGTAGCAATTGTAGCAGCGGTTGCTGAGTGGCAGAGGCAGTTCTTGTTTGTTACTAATGTCACTAATGTCACTGATACATTGCTCATATCGCCCCATGGTGCCTATGCAATGCCAATGTGACATGTGCAATAACGCCAGTCACTTATGTCACCGCATTTGCAATACCGCCTCAGACACGAACATGTTGTAGATGTAGATGATGTAGTCTCTCAGCAGTACGCTCACTATACCGTCACGGTGACCGACGGTGACCGAGTCCTTGTCCATGGTGTCGCTTCCATTCCTCCAACCTCGTCCAACCTCCAGCCGTAGTGCTTGCCGCATGATGATGTGATGATGTGGATGATGAATGATGATGATGGTTAGTTACTCGTCGTCGATACGGTTATTTATGGCGGTTATGACGGTTTTCGATCTCGGTCTGTAGCGTGATGGGAGGTCTGTGATCTTCAAATCCCATCAGCGGCTGATGAAGCAGTCGTGCAAAGTCTGGTCGCCTCCCGGTCCCAAGCCCAGGGCGGAGAACCCCTCAACAAGGATGCTAGCAAGGCTAGCAAGGAGTCCACGGAAAGTTTGGTGGAAGTGCCGCCGCTACCGAGTTCCAGTTCATCCAGCTCCAAGGGACCCGAGCCTGCGATCACAGAACCATCTCTATCCCCTTGGATGGCAGCAGCTCTGGCAGAGATACGACGCAAAGAACGCGAGGACTTCCGTGAAGGTGAAGACCAGGCCGGTGACGACGAGCTTCACACTGAGAAAGATGTGGACACAAACTCGGGTCTAGATGCAGGTAGGTTACAAGAAGTTCTGCGTGGGGCTTTCGGGCTTACTGATGCGTATGATCTCGAGACCGCGGACTTGCAAGCACTGGATGAGGAAGGTTCCTTGTCGTCGGCACAGGCCAAGGAGGAGAGATTGATAAACGAGGCGTTGGACCAGGGCAAGGTCAAGAAGGATCGATTGTCGCAATTGTCGCATGTCGTGACATCCATGATTGATGCTGGCGCAGACCCAGAAGATGCGGTGGCCGAAGCCATATTGAATGATGTGCAGGTGATGGGCAACTCAGACTCTGTGTCTGTGAACGAACACGACGATCCAGATCCGGAACAGTCCGAACATGCGCCTGCAGCAGAACCTACCAACGACAGCATTCCTGTCGCCTTTGGGGTATGGCAGGATGCGGTGAACTTTTCACTGGAATGCTTACAGGAGCGGCGTCAAGCATGTAATGGCAAAGCTGTCGGAGAGAATAAAGAAATTTCACTTGTCCTGGGTAGGGTGAAGCAGCCACGCGCAGAAGAAGAAGAGGAGTCTGTTTTCTTTGTGACATGGACGGATCCAGCAGCGGACAAAAGGGAAGGGCGACCGGTAAGGCTAGATAAGGAAAACCGTGTCGTGTGTGTCGTGGCCACCGGAGACTTGCGCGTGGCGAGGGACTATAGAGATGTTCAGATCGTTCATCCTGCGTGTGGTGCCCGCATGGAGCGTACTCGGGGCTGGAGAAACCAGCTTCGCCCACAGGTCTCGAAGAGCGTTATGCGGTTGAACACGATGTGGAAAACAGCTCTGCTGGCTCGGGATGAATTGAGGATGCGGCGCGAAACGCCCAATCAGGCTGCATGTCTCGCTGACACGCAGCGGCAGTGCTTTGTCTGTGAGACGTCGATGGAGCAACCAACAGATGCAAATGGACCAGTCGACGATGCAAAACTCATTTGCTTGTGCCCCTGCTGCACATTACCTTCGCACGCGGCTTGCTGTCAACAGGTGGTTCGATATTCCGAGACACATGGCATTGATCTTCGTGCATCTGTGGATCTTTCCAATGCGGGGATCGCAGTCCTGGATGAACCTCCTTTCACTTGGCAAGATGCATCGCGTCTTGCTTGCAAGTAGCTCAATTAGTTGTCCGGCGTCCGCAGATGACCTACAGTCTGTAACTGGGCCAAGCTAGGGTAGCGGCGGGCCGTGGTTGGTGATGCTTCATTTGGAATGATTTCTTCGAGTTGCACACATGACATGTACTGGCATGTGCTGAGTGTCAACTGCCATTCATTCAGCAGTTGGTGCACTGGCACACTGGGTTGTTGCTGATTGCTGTGGCTTCTGCGGTTGCTGTTGTTATTGTTGTTGTTGTTGCTGTTGCTGTTGCTGTTGTTGTTGTTGTTGTGGTGGTGGTGGTGGTGGTGGTGGTGGTGGGGGCAGTGGTGGTGGTGGTGGTGGTGGTTCTGGTGGTGGTGGTGGTGGTGGTGGTGGTGGTGGTGGTGGTTGTTGTTGGCAGTGGTGGTGTTACGGTGTTGTTGCCGCTGTCGTCGCTTGCTTTGCTCCGAGGTTTCATGCGGCTTCATGTGCGTCACGTCATTGCATTGCATGCCCATGCACACGTCACGCCGCCGGCTGCCTGCATTCACTCTGCCGCTTCGTTGTTCTGCCACGGACTGACGGAGGCTACTATGCGCCGTCTGCCACGGCTTGTTGAACCCTGCGGCGCCTGCAGATTCTGGAGAAGAAGGTCGCGGCGTTGATGTACTGGTGTACTGCATTGGCATTATACTGGCATTGATTGATTGATCTTACGTAGGACTTGCAGCCTGCCCCGCTAAACCCGTACTATTCTCAGTACATTCCAAAAAAATGTTACAATCAGCCTGAGTGAGTGTTTGCCAGGTCTTGAATCGCCAAAATCGGCGGAGGCTGGATCGGGACTATCTCAGGCTGGTCTCGTGTCCGTGTCCACATGACGGTCTTGATTCGGTCTTGATGTGACACAGACAGGCAGGCTGTAGAGCTTCGAGTGCAGCTCCAACACTGGCAGGCTGAATCGATGGGGGCAGCCGGCGGCGCTGATCTTTGAATCGCACTGTGCCTCACTCTTAGCCCCACCGGTGAAAACTGTTACAGGCCGTTCTTGCTGCTGTGGACTCGAGTGATCACGAGTGATGAGTGATGGTGCCAGCGGCAGACAGTCAGACAGTGGTGGTGCCAGGGGCCAGTGGTAACTGGAAGTGGTGTTGCTGGGTTGGCTGGGTTGTTAACTTGTGAACTTTTTAACTTAACGTTGCCTAACGTTGTTAGTTGTTGATGTTGTTGCTGCTGGCCGCGTCTGTGGTCGACAGTGCTCGGTCTAAACCGGGCGACACTGATACTGGGGTCGGCTGTGGGCTGTGATGGGCTGTGATGAGTACAGTGGTCTGTGGTGATGGTGATGGTGGTGGTGGTGGTGCTGGTGCTTGTCGTCGTGTTGGTGTTGGTGTCGGTTGCGGTCTTGAGTCTTGAGTCTTGAGTCTTGCTCTGGATTCTTGATGTAGCGTGTAGTGACCGTGTAGTGTAGTCCGTGTAGTGTGTAGGTGACCGTCGTGGCTGCGTGGCTGTGGTTGTTGGTCCTCGGCCTGGTGGTAGTTGGTGTGGTGGCAGAGGCGGCGGTGGTGGTGGTAAACACCGGTGGTGTTGCTGCCGTGGCTGGCTGTTGCTGCTGCTGTTGTGGTTGATGTTGATTGATAATGGTAACCTGCTGTTTTCGTCAGCTGTGCAAACCCATGGCCCATGGCCCATGTCATGCCATGCACGTGCACCCTTGTCATGACTTGCCCATGTGCTCACGTGGCTCATGTGACATGTGCATCACGTGCCCCATGTGTCCATGTCATGCCATGCACAATGCACACGCATCCTTGTCATGACTTGCCCATGTGCTCATGTGCCCATGTGCCCATGTGCCCTGAGCTGTATCTGCATGAGCCCATGAGTCCGATTGCTCTTCTCTTCTCCGCCTGGCCTCGCCTCCCGGCTAGATACCTGACATGCAATGACGCAGCCTGAACGCACAGACAGCGACGCAGAGTCTGACAGAGCCATGGTGATGTAGTGATGTGATGTAGGAATGTAGGGTTGAGTCTGAGTCTAGGCCCTGTCACTATGTCTGCAGCCAGCACACATGACGACTCACGATTCATGTCGACATAGATGCCCAAGCGGGCGCATGCCGCACCTGGCCGAATGCCTGGGTCCCAGATTCGCTGCCTGCCAGCCTGCCAGTGCTGCACAAGTCATCTCAGCTTGAGCGTCTAGTCTCAGAGAAGTGTGATGAGTCTGCCGAGCACTGCTGTTGCTTACTGTCATGGTTTGTCTGCACTGCGCAGCCAGCTTCAGTCTAGGCCATGGGGTTCAGACGCTGTGGCACATGTGGCATGAGGCATGCGAGTCATAAGTCATGTCACGTGACACAGGGTTTCATGTCGTTGCGAAGCACAATGAGTCGACAATGAGTAATCACCACAATCTGAGACCATTCAATTCATTTCAGCACTCGCGATCCCAAAACAAAACAGTATCAGGTATCAGTGTCAGTCAGTATCAGTGATCAGAAACAGTTTCCTCAGTAGTGAGCCTGCGCCACTCAGCCACTCAGCACAACGGCTGGCTTTGGACGGCTTTGGATGGTAAGGGGTCTTGTCTTGGGCCCTAGATGAGCGAGTCGGCCCCATCGGTGAGGGGGCCACGCCCGCCCCCTGGCCCACCCCCTGGCTATCCACCCTGCCCTGGCCCACCGCCAACCGCCCCTCCTGGCCCACCCCCCAACCCACACAGCCTTGCCCCCAAAACCCCGCCAAAAGAGTCTCCGGCGCAGGGTGAAGAGCAGCTTCAAGCAAAGTGGGGAAAGGGAAAGGAAAGGCCGGGCAACACCGAGACTGAGAAGGGGCAGAAGGGGAACGGCCCCAAGGCGGCGGCACCCCGACTGCGACCAACCCGACTGGACTGGTCCCCCGTGCCTCCTCCGCCACCAGTAAAACCGCCACTTCCGAAAGCAGCCTTGCCACTTCCGCCACCTCCGAGAACGCCTCCGCCTGCAGGGCTTGTTTACATGCCCGTGCCCTTGGAGCTTTTGCGGATGCCGTTGATGTATCCACCACAGATCGTCCCCCCGCAAGCCAAGCAGGAGCCAATCCCAGACCCGCCCAGCGGCAAAGCGAACCAGGACCCACCACCCCCCCCTCCGCAAACCAAGCAGGAGCCGCACGTGGAGCCCATCCCGAACTCGAAAGAGAAAGCAGGAGAGCGTGCACCACCACACTCACCCAAGGAGAAAGCAGGAGAGCCTGCGCCACCAGCCTCGCCCAACTCGGAGGTACAGTCCGTTACGACAGATGCCTCCCAGAGGTCAAGGGGGCCAGTAAGGCCTTCGCGGGCTCCCTGGGTTGAACGAGAGGAACCGACGGATGCAGAGCCCGAGCCCCGCGCCGTCGCAACAGCCGCCCCTTTCCAGAACCCTTACTATGTGCCTCAGCTTCCAATGCCTCCACTGTTTCCGCGGCTTCCACATCAGTCGCCCTTTGAGGCGCGGCCGTGGACGCCGTTTAATGCCTTCGTGCAGCCTGGGCCTTGGGCTATGGTGCCGCCGCCGATCGCGCCGCCTGACTCGCCGCTTCGGGAGGCGGGCCGAAAACTCGAAAACCATTGTAGCATATGTAGTTTACAAAAGTTGACACGCACGTGATGATCGTGATGAATCGTGATGATGATGATGATGATCCGTGATGGTGCAGTGCTGAGGGTCCTGTTGACCTGTTGTACTGCACAGCTGCACATGAGATGTGTTAGCTGTCAGAGGCTATCAGGCTATCAGGCTGTCTGTCAGCTGTCTATCAATAGTGTCGTGAGTCGTAAGCATAATCTCATAGAACAAGGTAACAAGGATCCACAGGAAACATTAGACAATTTGACAATGATTCAACATCAACAATTTCAACAATCAACATCGCACGTATCGCGGTGAATCGTTGTGAACTATGTACCGGTTGGAACTGGAGCATCATAACATCATACATACATACATCTAGTACATCTAGTGATGTCGTGTAACAGTTGCAGTCACAGACTCAGGTGTTCCCAGCAACAGTTAATGAAGAACAACGACAGTTATGTGGCATGTGGATCATGTGACATGTGGGGTTAGTCCGGAGCTGAAGTTGTTCAGGAGAGGCGGCGTGGCCAACGGTCACGCAGCAGAACGCCGGCTCGCGCTGCTGCGAAGGCAAAGGTGGGGGCGTGGATTACTCATTCATTACTTAATTCTTGCTGCCATTGTTGCTGTGTTGCTGTTCAGGAGGAGCCGCCAGCCAAGGAGGAGTCGTCGGGAACGACTGGCGGGGACCCGGAGGCAATATGACTGATCGCAGTCAGTCAGCCATCATTCTGTCAACAAGAGTAGGAGATCTGCATCTGCTATAGCTTAACATAAACTAAACCGCGCTGCTTCTCAGGCTCAGCAGTCGCAGCCGGAGCCAGAGCGTGGGCCGCGTGAGTGGCTTGGCAAGGCCGTCATGCCGTCTGTTTAGCTTGTTCAATCAGAGTCACAGCTTGTCGCAGGACGAGAAGAAGCCGGCGGCGGAGAAAGCTCCGCCCAAGGACCGGGCACGTTCGCTGAGGGGCGCTTGTCTAATCACAGTCACATCTTGTCGCAGGACGAGAAGTCAAAGTCGGCGGAGAAACCGAAGAAGGCTCCACGCAAGGAGGGCACGTTCACTGAGGCGCGCTTGTCTAATCACAGTCACAGCTTGTCGCAGGACGAGAAGGAGTCGAAGTCGGCCGAGAAACCGGAGAAAGAGCCCAAGGAGGGCACGTTCGCTCAGGCACACTTCTCTAATCACAGTCACAGCTTGTCGCAGGACGAGAAGAAGTCGAAGTCGGCCGAGAAACCGGAGAAAGCGGCTGCGCCCAAGGAGGGCACGTTCGCTCAGGCACACTTCACACTTCTCTAATCACAGTCACAGCTGCTTGTCGCAGGACGAGAAAAAGTCGAAGGCGGCGGAGAAACCGGAGAAAGCTGCGCCCAAGGAGGGCACAATCGCTGAGGCGCGCTTGTCTAATCACAGTCTGGGTCACAGCTTGTCGCAGGACGAGAAGAAGTCTCCGTCGACGGAGAAATCTGCACACACGTTCGCTGAGGCGAGGGTCAGCCGGTAAACAGTAGGGCGGCTTGCACATTGCTTGCAGTCACATAATCTGCACATGCTCAGGAGCTGCGGCAGAAAAGTGAGATAAGGACCCAAGCGGGCCAAGCGTCGGCGTCGGCGGCTGAAGCAGACAAGAACAAGAAGGCCTGATTCATGTAGAGTTTGAGACACATGCAAGGGATGCTCACGTGATGGTCTGTCAGTCTGTGTGCATTGATGCAACATGACGCGACACATCAACATGACGAAGATTGCCATCTGCCATGATTCATGATTATGAGATAGCTATGATAGCTACTAATCATGAGACATGCGATCTGTGCAGTGCATGTGCGCCACGTGAGCATGAGCAGTCGCCGCCTCACCCTTTCCTCCCCTCCCGTGATGAGAGTCATGGCCAGTTGCCTTACTGACTTTCTGTGGTTCTTTGCAGGAGGAGCGTGGGCGTGGGCGTGGGCATGGATCCAAGCCGCGCGCCGCAGCCAAGGACAGGAAGTATGTAAGCCAAGCAGATGCTGCGGTGTCTCTGTTGTTCTATGCAACACAAGCCTTTTTAAATCTGGTTACGTTACGCAGTTACGGCAGGTGGTGCCTGCTTGATCCAAGTCACCAAGTGTTCCTCAGTCGCAGCCAAGTGAAGCATGAGCAGGAGCCTGGGACGCCGGCCAAGGCAAAGGCGGCTGTTGCCAAGCCGGCGAAGAAGGCCCCCAACATGCCGTGGGATGGGGCGTGTGGAGCTGCCTGTTCCCATGTCTGATGTCTGATGTCACGTCTCCAGTGTTTCCAGGCAGCATCGCCCAAAAAGCGGAGCTCGAGGGGCTCGAAGGCGAAGGCCGCGAAGGCCCCTTTGGAGCCGCAAAGTGAGTGGTTCTGCCGAGTTCGGCCGCACGTGCCTCTGGTCTGTTGAACGGTCTGTTGTGTCTCGATCTCTGTTGTCTGCCAGGATGATGAGGAGGATGCAAAGCGGAAGAAGCGCCCCAAGGGCAAAAGCTCCAGGAAGTCCAAGACGACCTCACCATCTTCGGACTCGGAATCCTCGGACAGCTCTTCAAGTAGCCGCTCTGCCTCTTCTGCGACGCCGCAGACACGGGCTCTGGAACAGATGTACGATGGACTCGGAAAGTCTGACGAGGACAGCGCCGCATGATAATTGACATGGTTACATGAAAGGAGTCACAGTCACAAGTGCGAGCTACTGCGTGTGCATGTCTGCTCATGTCACAGTGCATGTGACTGCATGTGTTAGTACTGCAGCGGCTGAGTCGTTAGAGGTATTGAGTCGCAAGTTTCTGCCACGTGTGCGGTGCTGGTGCTTGCTCCATGAGAACATTATTGAACATGATTGTATCGGCGTTTGACAGCAGTGGGGCCGTGGTGTCAGTGGTGTCGGGCCGTGGTGCGCCTTGTTTGTTCTGTTGGCTGACTACCAGGAGCAGGATGCAAAGGGTGGCAACGGTGGCAATGGGAGCCAGGTCACGATGGATCCTATTGATGATGAGGCCGCAGCCACGGCCGCGGCCACGGCCGCGGCTGACGAGCCACGCGACCCACGTCAGCAGGACAAGGACACATGACCATGGGACACACATGATGGGCTGATGGGTTGACGTGCCGTGCAAACTTGGCACTGCTTCACTGCTTCATGAGTCATTTGACATGTGGCATAAGTTCTGGCATAAGTTAGGCATAAGTCACGAGCCATGCCGTAGTGCTGCGCACTGCCTCTCTCTGTCTCTCTGCATGCTGCATGTCTGGGCCATGTCCCAGTCCTCCTCTTCAGTGGAAGGATCGTCAAAAGAGGCGCCGCCAGGGCCGCAAGCAGAAACCTTCAGCTGATGTGGACTGACCAGACTGCCCCTTGCTGGCACTGCCTCTATCTCGCCTAAGGTTGATCAGCTCATGTCACATGTCATGTCACCATTTCATGTCAGTCTGAGTCTGAGTTGCTGTGCTTACATGGCCCATGGGCCCATGGGCCCATGGCCAATATGTCAGGCTTTGGCTGGCATAATCGTCGTAATGGCGGGCTGCTGTGGACCGCCCCGAGGATTGCACTCTTGGGCGCCGGCCACGCCCGCATAGTGCACGCGATAAAAAGCAAGCTTTTGCTCAGCTCGACCTCGACATCGTTGAGACAGCCTGCCTGCCTGCCTGCATGCCTACAGTCATGTGTCCTGTCATGAGTTGCACAGGCAGTGCGCTGCCAGCATTGCTTGTGTTGCACCAACGTCGTCACCAGCTGTTGGCCCAGGTTGGAACTCGCTGATGGCTACACGTCGGCTTCGTCGGTGTCACCATCGGGATTCGAGGCCTGCCGTGTCGTCTGCAATGAGTGGAGTCCTGCTTTGGCATGATCATGAATCTTAAATCATAAGAACCTGAGAAATTATCCATGTGCCAGCATCATGTGCCATGTGCCCATAGCCCCACAGCCTCTGAGCCTATGAGTGCCCGAGTTCATGATGCAATGCACGTGTGTACTTCTCATACTTTGTGTGTTCACACAGTTCAATGACAGTCTGACAGTGCGCATGGAGGAGTGCAGCCGCGAGAGTCAAACACCTTTCCTCAGCCTCCTCAGCCTTTCCTCACTGCTTGCCAATTGCTGGCAGTTCGGGCATGGCGCTGCAAGTCAACAAGAGACCTGCAGTCTGCTCTACTACGTCAAGAGCCGTCAAACGTCCCTCGACAGCCAAGGCCAAGGCGGCCCCAGTCAAGTCGATCTCCAAGCGCCCGAGCATGTCCAAGCCAAGTGCACGCCACGAGCTTATCAGGGCCTCAAGTTCCTCAAGTGAACCGCGATCTCTGTCATCCAAGTACAGGGGATCGTCGCCAGCCTCGTCGGACAGCGGCATCGTGCTCATGGTACACCGTCTGCAGGAAGGGCTGAGCACAGATGAGAGTCCCGAGCGTGTTCAGAAGGAACCACCTTATGGACCTCCTCCTCCGCAGCCCGTCAATCTCCCGAAGAGCGAACGTCGAGCATCAGCCTCAGCCGCATAAATGAGGTGTGTGCTGGGGCTCTCCTGGGGCGCTCTTTAGAAGTGGACTCGGACGGCTTGATGTGTGCACCAGAAATACCAGACCGTGCCGCGAGCAATGGCAGTCACCGTTAATCGCGCAATGCATGTGCATTCTGACACTGCATCCTGTCCTGCCCCATGCCAGGAATGCAATCCGCTGCCTTGCAGCGCCAGCAGGAAAGAACAAGAAGGCCTGGCTGGTTGAAAGAGCCATGTTGCATGCACCCCACACGTCGCCACACGACTGCTCATGACTGCACATGTCACATGACTGCTCTCGGACACGGCTGTCTCACAGACATGTCATCATGGGAGTCATGGACCATGACATCGTGGAGTCGTGCATGCCTGCGTTGCCTGCATTTCCTATTCTCAGAGGCTCGCCACATGCTGCATGATGCTGTGTTGAGTTGCCTGCCAGGCTAGGCCTCAGTTTCAGTGGTTTTGCTGTGCACTCACAAAAGCTTAACGTCGTAGCCGCAATGAACACAATTGCTGGTTAACAACAACAGAACGTTGGAACAGCAAGCACGGGCGCAGGAACAACATGCTGGTTGTCATGAGTGCAGTGCCGTAACTAGGCATCGGGAAGAATGTCAGAAGGTCATGC
>CAJNDT010005101.1:582270-584199 GCA_905221615.1 Symbiodinium sp. CCMP2592
TAGTACGGCTTAGGTAGGGCGGTAGGGAGCATGCCAGCATGCAGTCACGCACATGACATGAGACATGACATGACTCTGACATGACATGACTCAGACAGACTCAGACATGACAGTGCCCACAGGCCCACAGAGCACATGAGCATGAGGCACATGTGGCATCACGTGGCACATGATGCTTCATCATGATGCGCAGCGTTCTCGTGGCTTTCGATACTGGGCCTGTGCCTGCCCCCGTCTCGCTCGCGACATCATGTGCATGTGACCAATGTTTCCGTCACGAGTCATGCTCATGATGATGCTCATGCTTGCTTGCGGCTTGCGTGCCTGCTGCATGTTGAAACGTGGCTATATATAAGCCATCATAATATGTTTAGACGGCCACAGTGCCACGCGCAGCACAAAAGTCCGCGTAGGCCAGGTAGGCACGCAGGCGAAAACGCGAGAGGGATACACAAAGCCAAGTCCGCTACGCATGTCAGTCCTCACATCTTGATCCTTGAAAACTGACAATCTTCCACGTTACGTCCAGTCGTCCAATTCTGCTCTTGACGCGACAGGTGCCTCAACCGTGCATCCGGAGCTTTATCGAGTATGACCCAGAGTGTCAGGAGGAGCTACTGCTCTGGGCAAAGCACCTCGGAGAAGACACATGTGTCTTCTCCGACATAAGTTCCTTTTGGAGAAAGGAGCTTCATGAAGTTGTGACGCAGCTGCAGAAACAACCTGCTCTAGCCGTCAGCGTCTTGCTGCCACTAATGAAGGAGCGGAAGGCTGTCAAACGAAAGGCATGGTGCATTCGCCACCAAAGGCATTGTTTCTTGCAGGCGGCGAAATCGCATACCGCAGGATCTTCATGCACTGCCTACAGCAAACAAGGCAAGCAAGAGGGCCTGACCGACCCGACGGTCATCCATTTGTTGGCATGGATCGCGTTGAGGCGCGAGGTCCAGGAAATGGAAATAACCTTAGAGAATGTACAGGACTTCCCAACAGAGCTGCTGCACGAGACGCTGGGAGACCTTTACATCATCGAACATGTGCTGATGGACCCCACGGCGTACGGGTACGAAGCTCAGCTGTGGGCGACATGAAACAAGGCAGTGGGCAGTGTGTCTCTAGCTGGCCCTTGCTTGAATCTCGCAAGAGAGAGAAAGAGAGAGAGAGAGAGAGAGAGAGAGAGAGAGAGAGAGACAGAGTGGCACGGAGAGTGACAGAGTGTCGAGATCAAAGAATCCAGGTGGCCGTGCACGCGATTGCGCAAGTATCATCGTCTTCGTCACAAGGGAGCCCGACTGGCGGAGATAAGTCCGTTGGCTAGGTTCCAACGTCGATTCTTTTCGGAGTCCATGACCATGTCGTTCCGCGAGTTCTGGTTTCAGCACCAGTACAAAGACGGTGTCTTGCCAGACGAGTACGAGCAGGAACTTAGATGGGCACAGGAACGCAAACTCTCGATGCATCACATCCGCGACGGCAAGGATCAGGACGCCAGGAGAGAGACACTGGCCGCATTGGTGGAGCACTATGGCAGCGACCGGCTTTCAAAGGTGCAGGAATCTGCTTGCAGCCACGTTTATTATTCATGGTTCTTGGTAGAGTTTGAACGTTTGCATGTTTGCATTGCATTGCAGAGCAGAGCATCCGTGTAGCGACATTCATGACTTGTGACCGCGCTGGGCGCTGGATTGTCTTCCCACTGTTTCTGCACATGACATCATCATGACATGTCTGCAAATGCATGATTATTTATTTGCCTAATTCTTCGCCCTTCTTGGCCATGTCAGCACACATGCAGGCCAGCATGTGCCAGCTTAGCCTGTGACTCTGTGACCACGCTTGCATGCCAGCATGTGCATGCCTAGCTTTGCCCGTGACTCTATGACCATCGTGCTGGAAGTCAAGTGGTTGTCAGTCTGTCAGTCAGTCCTT